>JAVQJF010111273.1:0-31331 GCA_036023855.1 Gadopsis marmoratus | reverse complement strand
TGTGTGTGTGTGTGTGTGTGTGTGTGTGTGTGTGTGTGTGTGTGTGTGTGTGTGAGGGAGTCTCACTACACAGATGAATACCAAATCAAACAGAAAAAACAGAAGCGTTGAAGAAAAAGAGTAGAAAATAGAACGCAGGTGTTTGGGTATGTTTGTGTGTGTGTGTGGGGGGGGGGGGGGGTACACACAATTAACGGAGCGTACTTGGCAGTCATGTGAGGAGTCTTAGCACTCATTTGCTTCACTTTTCATAACAAGCTGTTCACGAGGAAGGACAGGCCGGGCAAGCAGACGCAGCGAGACAGAACAAGGAGGCCGAGCGAGCGAAAGGCTAAAAGGCAGCTGCGGTAGAGCCGTCTGCTATGAAGAGGACAATGAACACAAACACAAGAAAACAGTAAGTGTGATCCTCAGCTCGGTGTTTAAAGATGCAACCTTGCTGACCACAGGATAGCCACCCGCCAACAGGAAGAGCGGGATGTGACTTCATCGTGGCCAGCATGCGGAGTCACAAACAGTGTGCGTGTCCCCAACAACCATTGTGTATTTTGTGACAGATGGTCGACCCCCCACACCACTAATCTATCTTGTCGGGTTTTGGATAGCGACGGACCCGCACCTGCTGAAAAACTGTGCTGAACCTCCAAAACGGTTAAAACCTACATCACTGAGCTGCTGAAGCGGTCGGCTCAGCACATCAGTTTCAGGCCAGAGACGCTACAGGCGCTGACAACACATCTGACTAAACTTTAGAGATGGAGATGGAGGCTGGCAGTCCAGGAGACAACTGGGGACAGGCTTGTCCTGCCATCACTCTTCTAGTCCTCTCTTGCTAACACACCCCGACTCTCCTGAGACGGACAAAGTAGACATAAAATAATGAGCAAGAGCCTCATAGCGGAGGGCTAGTGAATCAAGGGACTAGCTCTGTGTGACATATCAAAATCAAGGTAATCCGCTTAGTACACAGTGTATAGAAATTACTTTACTTCATGATTAATTTAAAATACCACAGCATTTATAGTGCTGTTGAATTATATTGTGTTATACTGAGAGGTGTTAGTAAAAATGTGTCCATCCCATTTAAATAAATGAGGGTAGGTCCAGCCTGCTTAAAGATCGATCATGAAGGAAGGGTGTAATGATGGCTGTTGTATTGGACTGCACAAGTTTAAGCTACGTGTACCTAATAAATGTAGTGTATATGTCTAATTTACCAGGCATCGTTTTGACACGGGTCCCAATTTGATAACGTGTTGAGCACTCAGTGTTTCCCCATTCATTAACTAATGTTGTGGCAGACATAGATTAATTTCTTCCGCCGTAGTCCCATAATTAACCAGAATTATAATTTTTTTCCTCATCTCTCACTCCGCATAAGCAAATAGGAAAAGCTTCCTAGTGTGACTCCATGTGTATCACAGTTTTACTTCTCGCTCGCAGCTGCCAGCTTGAATTTGCGCGCGATGACTTGTATCTCGCGAGTTGCAGATATTTGATCAAAGTGCAGGTAGTATCACTGCCAGCTTTCATTCACAACTGTCCACAATGAACAGGGTAGGGACAAAGGGCATGACTTGAAGCTGCAGAGCTATGTGTCAAACATTTAACTCATTGCACATACATGAAACTGCAGAATCGTCTCCATTTGGCTAATTGTAGTTACTTTCATTTTCAGGTCAAATCAGACCTTCGTAACGAGCTGCAAGGAGAGCACCTGGCTGCCTGCCTCAGGGTCTCCATCAGCGGGCCGAGCCCAGAGGAATTTAGTTACACAAAGGCACTGGAACTCTTTTTCTCAAGCCTAGTAAAATTAAATGTCCAAATGAAGGTGCTATGTTATGATGCTAACTCCATCTCAATAAACCTGTCATAACACAAATAACCACTTTTGCTCAAATGTTGGCTCTAGCATATTTTGTGAATGGTGTTAAACAGATGTGGCTTCTTAATTTTGCTCGCCTCAGTTGAGGAAAAACAAGTCACCAGTCAGATCTCTTCAGAGCACAGGAGGAAGATTCCAGCAGAGCTTTGCTTGGACAGAAACTGACCTGAACTTGACAGTAGACTGTACTATTAAAGGGTTCCAGTTTGTTTGTGAGAGAATAGACTTTCCCACCACTACCACACACACACACTTCCTGCTAGAAAACACACACATTAATGCAAGGATGTGTTAAGGCAAAGCGCTGAGAAGCTTTGCCTTTGTTTTCTCGTTTTCCGCAGCTTCGCTGATCTCACTGTTCTTGTGAAAGATCACTCCATTCATGTCTCCTTCACAGTTACTCAGTCACATTCATTAATGCAGAACAGATCTCTACTTTGGTTACAATGTTACAAAAGAATAAAGCATGACTAGGAGAAAAAGAGTATGCGTTCACGTATGTTCCATCATCTTTTACACATGCGGTTTTGTGCGCGCATGTTTTACCTTAAACCTCTTGTCTTGCAGGACCTTCTTGATGGCCACCAGCTCTCCGGAATCGCAGAGTTTGGCCTGGTAGACGACGCCGAACGAGCCATTGCCGATGACCTTAGTGTCTGTGTAGCTGACCTCCTGTGGCCGGTCGGGGCCTTGGCCTGGAGTGGCCACGACTGTTGTTACCTTGCTGCCATCTTTATCCCCTTGAGAGAGAGACACACAGAGATAAGAGTAAATGCAGATGCTCAGAACAAAGACGTGATGTGCACAAAGTCAGCGCTGCAGGAACAGCCTTTGCAGGTATGGGAGAGAGAACACCCTGATATTAAAGAGGGCATGATAGAAAATTAAGAACGCATTACCAATGTCAAAAACAAGTGAAAAATGCCAATCGCAATTTCCAAGGTAGCATTTTCTAATCGCGTTAGTGTCCAAGCAGCAGTCCAAACAAACCCCAAACATACTGAGTGTATTGTGTGTGAGTGTCATGGCTGAGGTGACACAGCATCCAAGCTCCAAAAATTGTCCATATAAACCAACACCGCATCCGTTTGATAAACACCATGAAAGATGTCAGTAGGTCTACTCAGAGGGGTAGGAGACTTAAATATCTAGAGGAAACATTTATGCGAGTGTTATCTTAACAGCCAAAGCGGAAAAGACACTTACATGCTATAGATTATTATTTTTATATCAGGAAGCACAGGTGCTTTTAGTATACAGTAGGCCCAGCTTTCTGAGACTATCCCCACTGAATAAAGCTCATTATCTTGGACTTCACCAACCACGGTGTACACTGCAGACAGACCAGTGGAATGCCTACGATTATTATGAGTGAAAAGTCATAAGCTAATGAGTTGTAGCTGATGCACTATAGATGGGAATCTGCTTTCACGTGCCCTTCCTCCCCTGGATGCCATCCTCTCTAGTCAGTCAGGAGCTGGCTCTGCTCCCCTGAGATCAAGACGTGGAGGCTTTTTCCTGTTTAAGTGGGTTCTCCCTCCCCCCCTGCCTCCCCCCTCCTCCCCACAGAAGGGTCACGGGGCAAAATTCACATCAGCTGGCAGTTAAAGGACAAGAGTGTGCGTCGCGTGCCACAAATGTGCGCCCGCTCCTCCCTTCCCATCTCTGACAGGCTCTCAATTTAACTCCAAAAACATACACACAACCTATGCGACTAAATTCCTACCTCCCAACACCTGCTCTCCCCCCTAAATCTACTTCAGTCTCATTAGCATACCCCCGTTTCACAAAAACTGCAGCAGCAAAAAGTTGTATATGGGCCAAAAGACCCACCCACCTACAAGAATCTAAATATATTTGTTAAACGTGTTTAATTTTAGGTGAGTTGCTAAGACAGTCAGTCAACAGCTCACAGTGGGTAGAAAATCATGTTGATGGGTGGGATTAGAGCTGCTTAATAAGGGTGACTGTTCCAGATCATGGTGTTATTTAATAGAAACCTCACTGCCACGGCGGCGTCCTATCCATACGAGGAGGAAGTGACCATCTAATGCTGACTTCTGGCAAACAGCCTGTGACTAATCCGTGTCTTAAATGAACACAGTGATTAGGTTAATTAACCCTGCACGGCTTGAATTATTTTAACACCAGAAGGTCGATGTTTTAACTGAGACTGAAACAGAGTGCAGAGGTTTACTAGTCCTATCCATTTTCATTAGCTCGCTGGACTTATTTTCCAACGGGGTTTATTGATTTGGACGCAATTAGTGCCTGCGTGGACACACACTCTCACACGAGCAAAAAGAAAAAAAAAAGAAAAGAACCAGGGAGATGGGAGGAAGGAAAAAGAGGAGGGGGGGGGGGGGGTCTGAGAAACCAAAAGAGCTTCCTGAGTCTAGAAAGAGAAACTGAAGACGGAATCTGTAACGACAGAAATAAACTTTCCAAGTGTGTGCGTGTGCGGGAGTGAGAGAGTGGAATATGACTCTGCCTACATATTCCATCAGGGCCACTTCTATGACGCCTCTGCACTTCCTCAAACCGTGAGAAACGTCTGTACACACTCACACACACACACATACACACATACAACTCACACTGGTGCAAATAAGGACTGACCAAGCAATCAGGTGGCAAATTGAAAAAAAGAGAGGCATTTTTTTGACGTCTGTGTGAAGCATGACGTCGATTTTCCCTCCACTTTACACTCGTATGACAAGTCAAAGATCATTTTAATTTCACATATTCAATTAAATGTCACTTGTTTTCAAGCTGGAGGCACCTTTCCATTGAAATAGGTTATCCTCAACTGAACCAACAGACGCGTTAAAAATTTCCCCGTTTTAAACATATAAATTCAAAACTCTGCCTCTGCGGAGAAAATAGTGGGAGCACGAAAACCTTGCAGTATCTGCTTGCAACACTGCCATTGTTACTTAGTCAATCAGCCTACCACGGGAATATTATTAGTGTGACAAATCACAGAGCATGATTTCATGTACATATGCAGCTACAAAGTGACACAGGAGAGACAGACTTTTAGCCAGAGGCGTCAATAGTCCATTCAGGTCACCAGACTAGTTCAGGCCGCGACTGAATATGGCCAACATGTGCACAGTGCAGCCAAAACAACAGCACTGTGGAGCAGCTACAGGACACATGTGGGGCTGCGTATTATTGGTAGAAACAATGTTGGTAGGCAAAAGTGGGAGCGTCCCCCGACTGTAACCAAATGCACTACCACAAATAACAGATATGGTGTTGTGCTTTTCTGGAGCTTATTATGGGGTAAATACAATGTTTTTTTAAATGACGTTGCGAAATAATCATTTTGACCCCGTTTTGTTTTTCTGACATGCATATGTGCGTGCGCAGCGTCCGTGTGGGAACACGCAGCACCGGGTCCCATTCAGCTTCGACCTTTGAATCTGTGCTCGGACGGCTCACAAAAGCATTTCTTTTTGCCAACAGCAAAAATCTTTCCTACGCAGGGCGAGAAGTTTACAAAGGTGTTATATACAATCCCAGGCTTTGAAATTACTACTGAACATCATTTAACAAGCATAAAATTGCATTGAGCCTTATTTGAGCCCCATAACTCTGTTGCTAAAAATTGACTGAAAGTAACACACTGGCATTCTGGCATGCATACAGTTCGCCACTGCTCAAGACGTATGCACAATATCATCCAACATTATTAGGAAGTTTGATTGGGTGTTCGAGAAAACCACAGTATGTTTAAAACTGCATTCAGATCGACACCCGTTATAAGATCCCTTGATACTGAGGCGCAGTTTGTAGCAACTCAAAAGTCAGATTCTCTGGAGTCTGTCGCACTTAGAGGTTCTGAACACCTTTCATTTATATGTCCTATTTGTTGAGTTTACAGGACATGGTTTTACAATCCCGTATATCTATATATTTTGTCTGATATAGGAGCCTAATAAAAAAAAAAGTGTGTTGCAACAATTTAATACTTGACTCCCCTAACATAAGCTGCCTACCTTCGATGTACTATAAGGGGTAAACGTTTGCAGTGTTAATCTATGAGACACTATCAGGTCGTAGTGGGACATTCATTCATGTACGTTACTGCAAGATGAGGGATCATTTTCACACCATTCATGTCGATTCGTTACGAGTGAATGTCACAGAATGTGCACCTGCCAAACTGTCCATGTGTTCATTCCTCTCTGAAACCTGGCCAACACATACAATATATACAGAATGTATTAACTATTTAGCCATCCCAATTAAATGATAATATCACACACACCGAGGCTGATTACTTTCATATTTCTGTCAATCATTTCAAACTGCCAAAGGCACCAAGACAGTGTCAGCATGCTGGACATGCTGACAGCCTTTAAGATACAAAAACATATAAATACACAGTGTTTTCAGCACGCGGTAGCTGTGGACTGCAGTGCAAAGTGACATTTGTGAGGAATGTATGAAGAGATTTGCTGTAGTCCTGGACAACAAAACGGACAGCGCCACGAGCAAAGTGCAAAGTATTCCACCGCTGTGGCAAGGCTGCGTTACTGGAACATCCAGTCACAGGAATGTCACCGCCGACACAGACACAAGGTATCCGTGAGTTTCTGAGCAGACACGATGGGGGTGCATAGATTGGCGATATCAAGAGTAGCGTGCGGCCTGCAGAGCCATGGCTGCCCAGTCCTGCCACCGCAACGACTACAAGCGAAGAAGGGCTGCCCAGAGATTGATGGCCATGTCTCATCAGCTCTCTTTTAACCCTTTTAACATCTTTTATCCTTGGGGTCAATTTGCATATTCCAGCTGGACTGTGCATCACATGCTGCCCATATTTTTATACCATATGTAGTGTCTGAAGGGACAGCGCCACAAAATGACCAACCAGACATTCATCCACAGTCACGTGGGGGCCTGGATTATAACGAAAGGGTAAACACTGGACCCACTTGTCCCATACATCCCGTATCGATCCTGCCTGGTTTCTCTGTCATCACAGCGTATGACATGGGAGAAACCATGGCATGTCTTTAGAGACATGGTGGCTGGAGATACTGCCATTCCAGCATCAGTATTCCACAGGCTTGCTGTTGCTTTGCCTTTTGACTTGTAGCATTCTGCCAAGTGGGTCACATCCAAGTCTTTCCAACTGTCCCCATACACACGCCACCCTTCTAAGTTTGGCATTTCAAGTATCAAGTATGTCCTTTTCGATTGATGGTGTTATGAAGAGCTTAAATGCTGATTTTATGTCTCGGGCTGACAGCGTATATCTGGTCGGGCCTGGAGCCGCCATCACATTAGGAGCACTCTAACTTTCCATTTTTGGAAGATAACGTATCCACTCTTGGAGGCAACGAAAGAACAGAATCTGGAAATTGAAAACATATCATGTTAATTTTATGTTTACCCTGTAGCCCCCATTAAATTAGGAAAAATCATAAAATTTGAACCAAAAAAAAATGATCCTGTGGGGTGGACCCCGAATCCTCAAGGGGAAATTTATTTTACATTTAAAGTTAATTGCATCAATCTGGTGCACTTTGAGAGCAAAACTGAGAAGCTACATCTGTGTCATGCCATTCACAAAATACACTAGGGCAAACATTTGAGCAAAAGTGGTTACTTGTGTTGAACAGGTTTATTGAGATGGAGTTACATTGCTATTAAACACTGCACCTTGCATTTGAACATTTAATTTTACTAGGCTTTGAGAAAAAGAGTTCCAATGCGCTTGTGTAACTAAATTCCTCTGGGCTCGGCCCGCTGACGGAGACCCTCAGGCAGGCAGCCAGGTGCTCTCCTTGCAGCCTGTTACGAAGGTCTGATTTGACCTGAAAATGAAGGTAACTACAATTAGCCAAATGGAGAAGATTCTACAGTTTCATGTATGTGCAATAAGTTTAATGTTTGGCACATAGCTCTGCAGCTTCAAGTCATGCCAGGAAACCTTTCCTATTTTCTCACCTAGGCTAGCTAGTAAACCACTTACCTCAAACGGTGTCACGTCTTCAAAATGCCGCCCGTGAGAATGGATCGATATACAAATAGGTAGAACAAGCAACGCTATAACGTTACGTAGTAGTTTTACAGACAGAAGTAAATGGCTCACATAGGTAAAGAGGGCTCATCGGTTAGCGCTGTTTCTCTAGTTTAACAGAAAGGAACGACATGTCTCCAGCTGTTAAAAACACCGTGATTTTTGAGTTTGTATACGACGACTCCGTGGGTCTCAGAGGGTTAACGCGGAGTGAAAGATGATGAAAAAAAACATTATTTGGTTCATTATGAGACTATGGCGGAAGAAATTAATCTATGGCGGGCCGCCATACATTAGTTAATGAATGGGAAACACTGAATCATATATTTAAGGGACATTAAACACTGAATGGGATCAAATTGACCCCAAGGAAAATAGGAGGGTTAAAGCCTAAGAATGATTCTGATGGTTCTTGTCTGCAAGACCTCTCTGTTTCATTTGGAATCAAAGAGTATATAATTAGTTCATTTTGTTCCCATCATCACTTGCAAAATGTGAGAGAGACAGAAAGGGAAGGGGAGAAAAGAGGGAAAGAGGGAAAGAGGCAGAGCGAGGGCTGCAGCTTTGAAATGCTAAACAGGCCGCTTGTTGTTGTTGGCCAGCTGCCTCACCCCAAAAAAACTAAACCAAAGAGTGCTCATGTGGGTGTGTGAATGCATGTATGTACGTGTGTGTGTCTTGTCTGCCTGTGTAGGACGGGTAAGAGCACTCTCTTCAGGATCATACACACTGGCTACAGCTGCTAAATATAATCAGCCAAGTTATTCTCATGCGTGTGTGTGTGTGTGTGTGTGTGTGTGTGTGTGTGTGTGTGTCTATTGGGATGGTGGAGGTCAGGGTAATGGTAGATGACATACTGGGGAGGAAGTCCAAGTCTAGGTAGATACTAATGAGGTGTTATACAGTCCAAAGTACAATCATGACACAGCTGACGTTGCAAATTGTGTACCTCTGAATCCCAAAGATTTTAGATTAAAAAAAAGAGTCTATATATGTTTCTGGAGTCAGTTGTTGATATGAAAACCATTATTTTTACCAAAGCAATCCATACACTTTTGAGTAAATATGAAACAATGATTAGTTAATACAATTCACAGAAAAATAGTCAGTCAATTAATCGTGATAATTTTTCAACATTTTCTGGTTCAAGCTTATTAAATGTGAAGATTTGCTGCATCCTGTATACTTGAATCGAGTCTCACAGTATTTTTAAATTTGTACTTCAACAGCGATAATGAGACAATATTTATGTGGGTGTGACTATTGGTGCATTCATGCTGCATTTAGACTAAACTAAGGGTGGGTGATATAAAGGCTAGTATCTGAAAAACAGTCTTTAGTACCATGGATATGATGGCCAAAAGGAGAAAGGCAGTCACTGTCATTTCGCTCAGTACTGCAAATATATCTGACAAAACTGCATATTTAGGCCCAAGTGTAATTCAATGTCAGGAAAGCACAACATTTAAAGCATGATAGCCAAAGCTTTTACCTAGCCTCATAATTTATTATTCATATTATATGACGGGTTTGCCTCGCCGAGCTCTAGGTTACAGGTTTGGTTAAGGCCAGAAGGTACAACTGCTTCTATTCTGCACCGCTTCTCCTCAGACCCAGAGGATGTGTGCCGGCCAGCGCGGCAGACCAAGCCAAGTCCTGAAACCTGCTCCTCAGCTGGAGGCAAGATAAAAGGAGAAGTCTGATTATTTCAACCCGATGCTTAGCATGATAACAACGGCTTTTGTTTAAGACTATGCTATGAGAGCTGAATAAAGAGACGGTGCCACATTCAAGCCAATGAAAGTAGCTCACCGGGCAAAGCTTCCTGGTTTCCTCGTTTTGGGGTTCAAAGAGTATCCAATTAAGATATACTGCTGTTCACTTCTTGCTAACTCCACGCATGTGAATTGCAAAAAAAAAATAATAATAATAAAGTTAACTAGTGTTGCTCACTGAGGCTTTTTTGTTTGAAGAGCATGCAAAACAGCAGGGAACCCACCAATGTCATTAGCTCAAAGTATCAACTTTTTGAACATGATTAATCATCATGACCCCAAAAAGCAGGCAAAGGAAGTACACAGATAAAAGTTAACACATTTGTCCTTTACGATTTCTTGCTTTCTGCAAGATTTGCTCAGTGCCTCGTACGTAAAATACAGTTTGGAGAGCCGACTCCATAAACACGCCATGTGTTGACCGATCGTCACGGGGGGACGTCTGCACAACCAAACACTCTCCTCTATGGGGCTGAAACACCACCTGCAAGTAGAAATCTAATTATTTCACATCCAATTAATTGGGCGATTCCAGCCACGGGCTTTAATGACTGATAATGATGTGCCGACTTTCCAGATGAGTCGCTCATTTTCAGGTTGAGAAGCAACGGCAAAAATGCTGGCGTAAAAAATAAAAACCCATGTAAATCCACACGGTCAGCCTCGCAATTCTAATTCAGTAGCTTATGTCTGAACAACAACTGGGCCTAACACTTTCGGTCCTCTACTTCTTACATTTAGCTGACTTATTGACCGGCACGGGATGTCTTCAAGTGCACGGCGTTTGTATCTTTTGACAGCAACCGAACCATGAAGGTTTCACACTGACAGGGACGCCCCACACGCCTCGACGCCCACGTCTGGGGCAAGATTATTTGGGATGGGAGTGCACCTCCCAGTGTGCGTGTGGACATCTCCTAGTCCACTGAGTGGTTTCCAGTGCCAAGGCCCAGAGGAGAGCCTCAGTCTCAGGCCTCACCCCACTAACACACATCACAAGGCTGAAGCACCACCAGCATTCCTGAACAGCCCCCCCGTTCAGATACACACCTAAATGTGTGCCTGAATGCAAGATAAGAAAAGGGTGTAGCTAGGCACAGTAGACCTCTCCAGCCAGTCATTAGTATACTGTAACAAACTCCCTTTCAGACTAGGAAAACATTCATTTAGGCCATTATATCAAGTTAAACTCACATGTATCTAGATATCCAGCCTCATATCACTACATCACTAACAGGTTGTCGTAACGTGGTCCAGCTCCAACAGGGACACTCGTAGTATCTGCAATGTTGGACACACATTGGAACGAAGAATGCTTTAAGACGCCAGGTTGCAAGGAGGCCATTTGACAGAGAGCATGCAGTGCTACGGTGGGTCAGTGGCCGTGAAATGCCTTGAAATTGTAGATCACCATTTAAAACCCAGGGGCATGTGTGTAGGGACCCGCACCTCTGCAGCCGCCGTGGCTCCATGAGCGGGACTCTGTGTCACCCTCCCGCCAGACGTCCGATGTCGACGCGGCCCGCAGGCTACAGGATCAGAGAGCCAGCCCTCTCCGGGATCACGCCAACTATGGGCGCACCTTCCGCCTCGACAGTTGCGTCAGAGACCGGCCCTGCGGCTTCTACGCACACGGTCGGTGCCGCGTAGGAATGATGACGCTGTGGCACCTAATCGACATTCACATGGAGAATGATGAGAACGGATCTGCGGCAAAAGGACAGGGCTTGGTTTCTGGCCTGGGCCGGTGCCAACGCTACCGGCCCGGCAGGGCCCGGCCCGGCCTGCTAACCATGGTCTGGCTGACCGGGCCGAGGCGCGTCAGAGCGCAGCGGTGCACGCTCACTCCGGGGGGGGGGGGGTGCAGAGTGCGTGTGCCACCGGCCAATCTCAGCCCGTCACACAGAGCTACCCGGAGCTAACGTCACGCTGGGCCCGGTGCATGCAGAGTCTAGGATCACAGGCGGTCTACTTACTGCTGACTTTCATGCTGCCGAAAGCCGAGGGCTGCGGCACTGGTTTGCAGCTCTCCGCGAAGGATGTGGTCCTGGGCCGACCCGACATGATCCAATCCCTTTGATTTTCTCTCTCTCGCTCTCTCTCGGCTCGGGGGACGGTGGCTGGTTAAACTGCAGGGCTGATCGCTCCGCCGAACCTTCTCATCCAAAAAAAAAAAAGAAGAAAAATAAAAAGGATGACTGTAAATGAGTAACAGTATAAGTCACAGGGAAGCCTGGCAGAAAGCGAGCCCTTTGTGCCGGGATCCGGCACTGTAGTTCGTATCGCCTAATAAAACGAGCCTTTCTTCCCCACCGACGGCCGATCACAGCAGCATTTCCTCCTTATATTCCACGTTTTCTCTCAGCGGGCCTCTGAAAACGCGTCTCCGGCAGAAGCAGTCATGGATCTGGCCTCTCCCTGTGGCCCCCCCAACCCCCGATTAAAACCAACTGAGATTTCTTTCTGGCTGCAGAATCAGTTTCACGAACGATGGGGCAGGGTGAGCTCAGATGGTGAGAGTGTCGATCCGGTTTGCGGATCAAAGGCAAACGCGGCGTATTCTTGACAATCCGGGACACATGCAGCTCCTGTTCATATCCCGATGTGGAGGCTCAATGATCCGACTGCCATGGCGGCTCCCTCGCTATATACCCTAGCCTACAGACAATCCAGCGGAAAACCTGCCAGTTGTCACACTCTTCTTCAACGTGTCCAGTGGCTCTGCGCTGCCTCAAAACCCGCCCTCGTCGCCGTCAGATTTCGGCGTCCGCACCGAGGCTCCGGGGGCAGCGACCTCTTCAGAAAATGATGGTCTTTGGGTACAGAGTGCGACGGTGCTGAATTTCTTTCTTTTTTTTTTTTATTCCTTCCCCATAGGCTTCGGGCTCGCAGTCTTTTGTCGCGGCGCACGTTACCTACGCCATTTCCGCAAAGGGTTACGGGGACTGCTCCGCCGTCGTGGACGAGGGTTCACGTTGTTGACGTAACCCGCAACGGAGAATAGGAAAACTGTGCACGCGCAAAACGGCGAATCTGGGGTGGCCGATTCAGCCAATGGGAGAGGCGATCCTTCAGAAATGGGCGTTGACCCGCGTGCCTGTGGCCCAATGAGAACGCCGCGCTTGAGCACCACATGGCACAATTAGCTTGGCACCGCCCTCACGACTTCAAAGGCTTTTCCCCGTGCCGCGGCAGGGACAATGGGCGTATCCGCCCGCAGGATTGATGGCTTCTCCGGCCAATGGAGCCGGGCGATCAGTTGAAACGGGGCCAGCTGTCACAGATCACCGGTGGACATATAGCGCTGTTGCTATGTTAGTTGCAAGAGCCCATCCTCGGTCTCTCTTGCACAATTTTTTAGACGCGCAGCCCTCTGGCACATACATTTAATTAGTGCCAATTAGTGTCATGATGCTTTGTAATGTGTGTGTGTGTGCATATGTGCACGGCTGTTTTGTCACCGTGTTGTCACCTCTACGTGTTTATCGCTTATGCAGTAGTGTGCTACTTTCTAGTGAGGTGCCCTTTATAAAGACTTTATAAGTTGTAACTAATAGCTTAAATGTAATACATTTAAATCAAATTCATTTATGCATGTTTTGTTTTTTTCGTTCATGCCCTTTGCAGTACCCTCATTCCAACTGTTCCCTCGATTCATTGCACCACAGCTTGCAGTGATATAGTACATATAGCAGTGATACTGTACATATTGAACGTAATGTTTGTGTATACTGTACATAACTATATTTTCCTTTGTAAATAAAGTGCACTTCCTTGTTCTATTTTGTAACTTATTTTTGTATTTTTATTTAATATATTTGACTTGTTTGTACATTTGTGTGTGTAACATGGAGGTGGCTACAACAGCACTTCACTGCATTCACTGCTATTGTGTAATGACAATAAAGCTGAACCTTGAACCTTTTGCTCACACATTATAGGTCAGTTACAAACTGCTGATTTGTGATTGAATGACAACTATTTTTATTCCCCAATTTCTCAATATGTCTGCATTCCTCATTTTGAACAGAATACAGGTCACTCGTCTCAGTTTGGCAGGAAAAGCTTTCCTCCTGCACAGTGATGCTGGTAGTCTGTTTATTTATACTCTGTTATGCTCTATATCAAAGGGAATTTCTCCCAGGCTGCCCTTCAATGGTTCATATGCAGAATAGAGACCAGTAGCGTCTCAAAAACAGGCAGTAGAGCAGAAGTTATGCAAGACGCACACTATTTTCTCTTCATATAGAAACTCCTCCCCAGGCAAACACACATTTTTTCATTAGTGGGAGAAAGAAAGGGAGGAGGTAGTCGGTGGGAGGGAGGGAGAGAGAGAGAAAGAAAGAGGCCAAGACAAGAAAGAGAAATATTTTTAAAAAAGAGGGAGAGAGAAATGCTCTGTTTATGTCTATGTTGCAGGAACATCATGAAAACTCCTGAATCTAATCATTCACTATCTCAACTATTTTGGTCATGATTAAAGTCACATGACATTAAGGCTGGTAAATATTCTAATCCTGGGAAGAGGCTGCCTTTACCATGGAAAGACTAATGAAGGTCAGCTTTAGTACTGTATTTCACATCAAGTCAAGGCAGATTACCAGCTGGGCAAAGCGGGCGACTGCCGCATTCAAAAGTTCCATATTGTCTGTGCAACAAATACTTGGTGGTTTTTTGATTATTTACAAATTTAGATGGCATCCACCACTAAAGTAAAACTAAAAACTGAAATAGTAAGAGCATTAAGGTGGCTCCTGCATTCTTACCCAATCCCGAGGCTCTGTCATATAGAGTGTTGTTGTGTTAAAATGGCATTTTAATATTTCAGTTGGTGTTTACTTGCATGCTAGAAATCCAAAGTTAGAGAAAACTAACTCAAAAACAGCAAACCTGGGGCAGGGCAGTGTTCCAGCAAAACATTCTGGTTGGTTTGTGGGACTGTGTGCAAAACAGGTTGGGGGATTGTGCAGGGCTTAATAGGTGCTGATTTTTGCCCCATGGCCTCCTAGCAGGTTTATCCAGGCCTACATCAAGCCAGTGGTTTATATACTTTCTGTTTGGCTGTTCATGCTGGGGTGGCATCCGAGTCCTCGATAATATAAAACAGGAGAAGATGCAGAATGGACATGAAGTGGTGTAGAGTTTCAAAAACAGGGCTTGAAAATCACAGAAGCAGGGCACTGCTTCTTTCTTACATGAACATACACACGAGTCACACACTCCAGATAACTGTGACCTTTGTACATTAAATACTCTTAATGAGTCAGGACAATAATACTGAAAAAATAATTAAGTGTGTAAAAGTGATAGCGGTGACCTGTGTGACGGTGTGGGCGTGGTGTCTCATAAGCCAGCTGTAGATGGAAAGCATTGTATAGACAATGTAGGATATTTGAAAATTAATGCAAAACTCAAACAACAAAATGCAGACGATACAATAAAATGGCAAGCAAACATTTTAAGGAATGCGTACAACAACGTGAAACTTTAAAAAGGAGACAGAAAATCTGTACACCAAAACATCTACTAATAAATATCAAAATAAATACAGCATTTACAATATAGCTAATACAGCTAATACAGTGCACATTTCAAGCCTTTCATTTAGCTTTCTGGGTATTTTACTTATTACTGTAGACGTCAGACATTTTTGGAATGTAAGGTGTTCTGACAGCAGAAATGTACTTATAATGCCATCAATAATATTACAAGGTAAACAACATCGTTTGCTTTTGAGCTACAAACGTATTCACGAGTCTAACAGTCTCACGAGTAAAATAACCACTCTGTCTCACCATGCAAGGATTCAAGGACACTATACAGAATGCAAAACACCTATTGAAAACTACAGTCACATTATCGGCCATTATAGGTGCACAATGAACTTCGCGCCTGCTTTATCCTCAAAGCTAAGTCTTTTACGAGGTTTCTTAGGACATGAATACAAGTGGTGGAAATGGATGAACATGTAAAGTGCAGTACACCTGTGCTCATACAAAGGTGGGTTTGAGGTCTTCTTTAAATACCACAGGGTGTGGGGAGCGGTACAGGCTGGCGTAGCCTTCGCACTCGCTGTCAGAGGAGTCTGAGGAGCTGCCTGAGGACAGGAGAGAGCCTCGCTGCTGGCAGGAGTTGCAGTAGGGACGGTGGTAGTAACAGTAGTCTGTTGAGCTGCTAGAGTCAGAGTCCCAGTACCCACAGGAGTCTCTCATGTGTCTATGGTGTTGCTCATCATCACCACCCGCTTCTATGTCAGGTGGAGCTGTGTGATTGTGTCCTGCACAGGGCAAAACCGAACACCTGTGGGACCTTGAAACACACCTCCGACATTTTCTTATCACTTCGTTCCCTTCTTCATCCTCCTCCTCCTCCTCCTCCTCCTCCAGCTCAAGGTCAGTGTGGTCAACCTGGAGGAGGGTACCATCTACAGTGACTCCATCAGGGTGTGAGTCTGGATTTTGGTGTTCACATTTGTTCCTTATCCGCCCACGACCAGCACCCTCTGAACCTGCGTAGAAGCAGGGAGGGGCCAAAACTCGCCTGGAGGAGTGGAAGGGCGGCCGGCGTTTCCTCATCGAATAAGGAGAGATGCTGGGGTAGCGGAAGAGAACAGGTGGATGAGGGGAGCGTGGCGTCCACAGGGAGAGAGGGGAAAGTGTGGAGGCTTCGGTAAATGTTAGCTGAGAAGGCGTTCTGGACGTGTGACCGGGAGACCGAAGCGCTGTTTCCATGACTGCGTCCACACTGAGCTCCTGGAGGATCTCCTGCAGCTGCTCGCTGCTAATAAAACCAGTTTGTCTGGCATTTGGTCCCAGCTGGGAGGTTAGGCCTCTCTGATTGTTGAAAGTTTCAACCTGTGAGAAGTTTAACCCTGTATGGGACTGTAGGGAAGTGACAAAGTGAACGGTCTCTTCAGAAGTCCTGAGAAAACCAGGGGACTGAAGGGACTGTTTGAGATCCTCCCCTGTTCTGGTCTCAGCTGTGTCTCTGCCTGTAGGGGCAGTGGGAGGGACACCTCTCTGGCTTTCACTCGCGTCAATATCATCGGGCAGAGGAGAAGAAGCAGCAATGAGGGTTGAGGAGTTTGGAGCAGAGGGAGGCTCAGAGGACGGAGATGATGAATCTGCAGCAGCAGCAGTGAGGTGAGGGGAGAGATGTGCTGGTGAGAGTCGGGATTTATTATCTGTCTGAGGTAGAGAAGAAGAGGGACCATCAGACTGAAGTTCTGTGGTCTGAGTGGAGGAGGAGTCGAGGATGGTGTTGGAGGAGCCCATGTCCTGGTCTTTGGGGAGCCGGGTGGCTGACATGAGTCGCAGGAGTTTATCCTTGGCGTTGTTCACCTGCTCCTGCAGACTCTCAATCACAGCGTTCTTCTGAAAAATTTTTTTAAATCAACACAATCAGCACAGTCAAGAAAATTGTCAACTTTTTGTTAGACTTTTTTTTTTAGACATTTAGACTCTATTAAAAATTCAGATTTTCTCTGCCAATTTCCAATGTATGCACTTGCAAATTGATGTTTAAGTGCATGTTTAAGCTAACACCTAACAGATAACAGCTGACACCCTTAATAAAACGAGACAACAGTGAAAGTAAAGTCCATCAGGGAACATGTTTGAGGGATTTTTGCCACTTTGAGACTACTGAAAAGCATTGCGTCTTAATGTTTGCTAAATTATCTAGCTTAAGTCTGGAAAAGTTGATTGATTGATTTATTGAATTCATTTGATGATTACAAATTCTGAAAAATTCTGCACATCTAGAGTTACAATCATTGAGGATTAAAACACAAGGCTGAAAGGCCTGTTCTTATTGTAATCCTCCAACATACAGCAAACAAAAAAATATCTGTATCATCACATTACGGCAAAATTCAAGTCCTATAGGACCTATAAGAAAGGCTCATATGAATTCTATTGAATATTCGGAAAGATCTTCTTATTTAATGGTACAAAAACAAAAACAAAACAATGCAGTACCTCATTAAGAAGTTTTTTCATGGAGTTGTTCTCCCCTAGCAGGTAGACAACCTCATCTTGGCTGTACACTGAGGACTGGCTCTTACTGGGGCTGCTGAAATACTTGGCCATCTGACTCGGGTTGTTCTGATCCTCTTCAAACTGCCGCCACTGGGTCAGCTGCATCATGGTGATTTAGTGGGAGTTAAAAAAAAAAAAGCAGTGCGTTACGCAAACTTTCATCTACAAATGCATCACACACACACACTAATGAACCATTTGACATGGGGCCTTCTTGACCAGGTGTGTTTGAGCGCGTTGCTCACTGTTCAGACATTTCCTTCCTTTCCACTGCATTTCTTTATTGTAACATAAACCCAGACACTTAGAGAGTCATAAACCTGTTTACGACAGCCTACGTAGTTCTGACTCACAAACACCTTCTGTGTGAGTCACACTCCACTGATAGACATGGCAAACTAACACGCATATGGAAAATGGAGGTGTGGGCAACACAATCACTCACACACACTTTACTACTTTTGTCACAAAAAAAAGAAGAAAGTCATAGAAGCATCTTTAATTCATATGTCTGTCTGTCATATGTCTGTATATCTACAGTCTCTGCCTGTCTCACTGTCTGTTTAAATGCTGGTTTCCAGACATAGTATCCTATAATTAGATGACAGTGCCTAAGAAATAAACTCCACTCCCTAGTTTTTTCTGCTTTAGAGATACTACAAAAGTGTCAGCATCACCACCAGAAACAAGGAAACGTCATAGGTGTTTTTCCAAGGATAAAGAAGAAATCCTACACTTTCTCCAAAGCTTGCAACTTTTTTATCATGCATCTTGTATGTGCATCTTGAGCTGTTTTTGGTACCTGAGGCACAAACAGCATGCAGTTGGTAGCCAGTGTGCAGACGAAGATGGCTCCAGCCACAGTGCTGTAGACCAGGTTGGGCCAGGCCTGCAGGAAGATGGACACGGGGACGACCACGGCCGAAAAGATGGTGACCAAAGTGACGGCTGTTATGATGGTGGGAGACTGGTTGACTGGAGGGTGGCTGACGTTGCTGGTCAGACCAGCTAAATAAGTCCCGTAGAGGAGAAGACAACCCTAAGGAGAAATGCAGAGACAAAGGACAAAGAAAATCCATCTTTTGTTAAAATTTTGAGTTCTATTAAGTACTGGAGATTTTCCACCAATCAGGACGCTGATAGCATCAAAACAGATCATTATGGATATTCCATGATTTTTAGGAGTCTGTTCACACTGATACAGGCTAACAAAAATAACATTCATTTTTACAAATGGAGAGAAAATATGAAACAATAATAGGCTCTATAAATAATAATAGGCCTCTCTCTCTCTCTCTCTATATATATATATATATATATATATATATATATATGTATATATACATATATATGTATACACACACACATTTAAAAGTCCAGCCCCACATGGTCTGCTGTGAAAAATTCTCATTCAGAATCTGAGTAGGTCTTTTACTACTGGCCATTTCAGAAGTTAGTCATTCAATGCAAGAGATTTGAGACTGCATACTGTTTATGATCTGCAGAAGTTCATCTCACACCTATTGAATTAACTATCTGAAGTCCTTGTCATAACATTTCAATTCACTATACTGACACTTAAGCCTGTTATCCCCACACTGAAATAAATATCCAACTTTTGCATAAAGAAAACACATTAAATAAAATGTAAATAGAAAAATCATATCACTATAACAATGAAGGAAGTCAAAGCAGTCATTTATTTTATCACTGCATTTAAAAAAAACAGATTGCTTACCTTCTGAACAGCAATAATGACAACCCAGAGATCTGAGTATCGAGAGGAACAGGTGACCAGCTGAGACAAAGAGTAGGATATGTCTCTCTCCACCACCTACACCAGGAAGAAACATGAAGGATCAGGGAGTTTAAACCTGAATGCATTTGGCATGTATAATTAATCTATAATTCTATTGATTCTTTATAATATAATTAATTCTATAATTAATTACATTAAGGTAGCAGGATGAGGGAGTTTGTGATTTTGCAGTCACAAAATCAAACTTTCTTGCACTTTCATACAAATCAGATACTCATACTTTGACAGCAGTAAACATTCAGGTGAAAAAAACGGCTCATGAATTAAGTGCTATGTGTCACAATCCTCACACTCAACTTGCTTTTCAAACCCCACAAAATCACCATGAAATTCTACCTTGACAGCAGCTCTGACAGATCGTGAACATCTGATGGGATCCGTGAGGTTCCAGGCGGTGAGAACCAGCATGTCCAGCAGGATCAACAGAGCCACCATGCCCATCAGCTGGATGTCTCGGATGATCTGAGACAGAACGTAAAGTCACCAATCACGTCAGTGTTGTACAATTACAACAAATATTCATCCATCTCACTCTGTGTTACACATGCCAGATGCCAATTAGGCAAAATTGTAAATCTCTTTTGGAAGTGATCCATAAAAGAAAGTTATAGAAAGAACAGAGAGCATGTAGCAAGGCTTAACAGTCCTCTAAACTAGAAAAAATGTGTTCATTTCGTATGTGGTTCCAGCTTTGCATGAAAACACTCAAAATCTTGGATACATGTCCCAGAATGTATTTATTTATATGACAGTAGTAGCTAGTAAAATGTTCAAAAATCTTGCAATGGTAAGAATGAATATAAAAACGTCCTGAATCCACATCAAAAGCTAATGACGTTGCCCATGGCCTAAATATCTGCTGAAAACATTTCAACATACCCTGCTAGCTATTGACAAAACCGACACACAAACAAGCAATACCCAAAATATGGCATCCCAGGTGGATGTAACAAGAAGAAGATAAGACCATTTCATTTAGGAACTTATACATGTTGACTAAGGAAGCTATAAAAAGCAGCAGTCAAAAAAGATCTGGTCAGTGTATGAAAATGTCTGTCAGGCATCATCTTCTGTTGTTTTTAATACAAATCTTACCACTCTCGAAATGTCTGAAACCCCTGAAAACCTATTTAGAATGTAATGAATGCATCCTGGAGCGTCTGGATGACAAAAATGAACACAATACAAGGTCGTCAATGCTGGAAACAGACACGACCACCAGGAGGCCTACCACTCTCTTGTCAGGCACTCGCTGGGTGAACACTCTGTACAGTCTCCACGTCTTCCCCAAAATTGGGCCAAACACCAGGGTACTGCCGACACAAAGAGTCCATATCCGAGCCTGCAGGAGAGAGCACTGCGTAATTATCCAACTGTGATTTATCCAACAGTATAATGGAGGATGGAGGGAGGCTGTAGGCCTTACGTGTAGCACAGCCGTAGATGCTCCACCTTGTGAGTGCGTGAGCTCATCAACGGCAAACAGGAAGCCACTGCTGTAGGTGAGGACACTTCCAAAGAGAGTCAGGACATTCAGGTTGGGGCTGGACATCTTCACTATCCTGATAATACCACACGAGCAAACAAACACACAGTTGATCGCTTAATTCCTGTCAGCATCTCTTTAATGTTTATATACTGTATGTGTTTCATTTTGAGGTCTACCTGTTGTTTCTGAAGCGCAGCGTGAAGAGGAGGAAGCAGAAAGCCAGCAGGATGCCACCAGAGAGCAGCGTCCACAGCACAGCATTTAAGACCGGGGAGAGAGAGCGCCGCGGGAGCTCCACTGCCACCTGCACACACACACATGCACATGCAAACCCCTTAAAATCAAGCCTGAACTATTACAAATGTAGCTCAGTGCATTATTCGATTATTGTGTTTTATGTGTTTGTAAAAGAAACACAAAGAAACACACAGGATTCAGAAGAGGAAACAAACTTTATTAAGGCAAACAGAGCGACAAACATCATGCTAGACTTTTGTTAACGTTCAAGCTGAAAATGATTAAAAGAAAAAAATAATTGAAAGCTTTCAAGAAACAGGAAGCGATTTTAGACATTGACAGGCGTGATGATCAAAGGAGCAGAGTTGACCCCGCCGTGATTACGCCGGGGGTTAAAGTAGGGATAAACTCTTTCATAGAATGAGTATCCAGTGAATGAGTAGATATGAGAAGCAGAGTCCACGTTGTAAAAAGAAACCTGCCCCCACTCCAGATCCACATACACCCCGACTCTCTGGGGCTTCTCGACCAGCGGCACGCAGACAGGAGTGCTGCTGAGGGCCCAGTAGCTCTTGTCCTTTCTCATCCCCAGAGCCCAGTAGCCTCTTTCAGGATTTATTATATTCCCTCCTTTTCTGTTGACAGATTCAAGCCCAACTCCAACGTCCCACTCTGTCTTCCCTTTCACCTGGACCTCATAGTAGAACCTGCCCGAGGAGAAACCTTCCTTTCCCAAAACGCTGACACAAGGGTAAAATCTCTCAGGGTTGTCCGGGACGCTCAGCGCTACCTCACCATGACAGACCTGTTTCTTGTTTTCAGACAGCACCAGTTTGGGATGAGCTGTGTCAGGGTCCAGAGTCACATCCACAGCCCACTGCTGAGCCCTCTGACATTCGGTCTCACATAGCCTCTTCACCTCAGCCTTCACTGTCTCCTCCAGCTGACACGCTACTCTCCTGACTGCTCTCCTCACCGTGCCCACATACAGGGCACTCTCTACGCAGGTGTCAGACCAGTCTTTGCTGGCTGGCAGCGTGGAGAAAGCTGGAAAGTTCTGAAGTAGGTAAAGGTCATCTTCGGCGTGTGAGAGCTGCTCCAGCTCAGCGTTTCTCCGCCTCAGCTCAGCGATCTCCTGCTCCAACTCCGCGATGAGTCCGCTGGCACTGCTTTCAACTTGCCTCTGCTTTGCAGCAATCACATCCACCACCTCAGCTTTGCCTCTCTGGACAAAGTGGAGCAGTCTGTTGAAGACTTGCACACTCTCCTCAGTCTCTCTTTCTGAGTTTCCTCTGCTGAGTAGAACGGCTTCATTGATGTCGCAGATTTTCTGCAGTCTGGAGTGGATCATTTCTTCCACCTCTGCATTTGTCCTTCCAAGTTGAGCTCTCCTGTCTCTGCTCTCATCCTCTATAGGTACAGTGTGATGAGCTTTGTGGTCTTTCTTAATGCAGATCTGGCATGCATACATCTGGTCAGTGTTACAGAACAGATCCAGGAGTTTCTCGTGCTTCTTACACACTCTGTCTTGCATGTTCATCATGGGCTTGATCAGGTGGTGATTCTTAAAGGTGCCTAGAACATGATGGGGCTCCAGGTGAGTCTCGCAGAAGGAGGCTAAACAATCCAGGCATGATTTAAGAGCCTTGACTCTTTTTCCAACACACACATCACATGAAACGTCTCCTTTATGACCTGAATATTGGCCCACATTACTTGCTTCATTTTCATCTTTCTTTTCCAATGACTTCTTGAACTGAGAAGCCACCTCGGCTATGAAGGTGTTAACTTTGAGCTCAGGCCTCCTGTAGAACCTCTGCTTGCACATGGGGCACTGTGACAGCGTAGCACACTGCCAGTATCCATGTATGCAGTCCCTGCAGAAGTTGTGCCCACAAGGAGTGGAGACCGGTTGGTTGAACAAATCCAGACAAATGGGGCAAAGAAGCTGTTCCTCAGACAGCACGCTGCCAGCAGTAGCCATATCTGGGAACACATCCAGAAAGAAAAGCAGGTGGTAATGTAATGTATAAAGTGGCTCCGGTTCTGGAATTTCTTTCTTCCCACTAGGTTTAGAAACAGTTGTCCCTGGTGAGCTGTCTACGTCCACAAATAGCAACAAATGCACGGTGTTACGTTTCGTCATTTCATTTTAGCTCAACAGTTTTCATGTCCACCGACGTCAACAGACAATAATAAAAAGATACTCTTAGGACATTCAAATAAACTACGTTAAGATACAATCTTATGTTTCCACATAATCCATTACCACAACAAAGCTAACACAGTGCCGCTCACTGTTTCCTTCCCCTTGGTTGAAGATGATATCTGCGCTTCCATGCATGCATAAATTAACATCATAAATCACAGAGATAACTCACCTCGCTCCTATGTGTTGTAGCATGGAGAGGAAAGGAGTCTGTAAAAGAGCGCTTGTGTTCCCTGACAGTCTCTCTCCTGTTTAGTTTCTATTTAGTCACGTTAGACTTTCCTATGTCCGCCTCATGTTGCTGGGCTCCGCTCACTCTTCTCTTTAAAGGCACCAGTAACGGAGACGATACTAAACATAGCTTCACTAGTCAACTGACTTCTCCCGTGGTAAATAACACGCTTCTAGTATGTTTTCAATTGATGTCATTCAGAATAGTGTGCTTAATCAGTCTTCTGTTGCTATTATATATATTAATTAGAGTTGGTCTGGACTTGGTCTATATTAACAAGTGCTATGAGATAACTGTCATGATATAGCACTATATAAAAAAAATTGAATTGAATTGAATTGAAATTATGATTGGTTTGTGCTGTCAAAATGATAGACAACATATTCAATTGAAATAACTATATATAGACAATATAGGATATTTTTCTACCCTTTAACACTGTGTGGAACTGCCATGTGTGTATGTGTTCACATGGCATTTGCATACTTATATGTACGTATGTATGTATGTACACTATATATCTGTACCTGCTATTGTAGGACTAGCACATTTTGAGCAGTTGTGTGCATGCCATGTGTGTGTGTGTGTGTGATTACCGTGCTGAGACCGCATAGTCTCTGCAGAATGTCGAGGCCCTCCTGCCTGTTGACTCCTGAGTGGATGAAGCAGAGTGGGGAATCACACTGGGAGCTGCAGTTCAGCTCAGGCTCCATGACTGACCCCAGTCTGTCCACTTTCACACACACTTCCTGAGGAACAAACAGATAACATGACACATGAAAATGAAACACATTGCTCTTTGTAAAACTGATCTGCAACCCATAAATTCTTTGACCCCATTGTCACTCTAACTTTATGTATCTCAACCATGAATGCACTCACTGGGGAGAGCAGGGACCAGGGAAACACATTTTATGTGAAGTCCTGCTTTTATTTCCAGGTCTGTACTTCCCTAAATAGTTGTAAGACTTGTAACCACCACAGTGTGGTGCTCTGACAGAAACCACTGAGAGGGGGACTGATGGGAGCATGGGTGTGATTTTTCACCCCATTGATATGGTCCAAGGAAAAGGCTTTAGATCATAAGCATAACTAAACCCAACAGACAGTAAGGTTAGGCCCAAATAAAGTGTCAATTATTTACCACCACAAAACAAACAGAGAAGCCAGGACTGAGCCTGTGTGACAGGAAGCCTGTGTGTTTCTGCTTATCCTCAATTTCCACTAGCACTACGTCATCACTGAGGTGAACCAGCCAACACAGGATCACGCTTTGCTGCGGCACACATCTGTGCACAAGGTGAGAGACAGAGCAAAATGAAAGAAAATATAACAGTTGCAATAAACCACAACTATCATTTGCAGTTTCACTGAGGGCCACATCATCTGCAATCAGCCCAGTTATTTAAGGCATCTGAGACTGAAGACGTAAACTTTGGAGAGTATCACCATACAACTGCTTGCCACAGGCATTTTTATGAGGCTATCCGTGCTGTACTGACATGTTGCAGATTTAATTATGTAGACTGGCATCACCAGTACTCTGAGCTGTAACTAGACTGAGAGACCGATCGCTGTAAAGCAGCAGTGACTCAGCTACATGTGCTGAGACAATGTAAGACCACTTGTATCAATACAAACGGGTAGACAGGTGACGGTTTACAGGAGCAGAGTGTAATAATGTCTTGTCATTGTCTGTGGGATGACTAAGATACCCAAAGGGCTCTGGGCTAGTTGGATTATGACATTCAACCAAAACAGAACAGTGTGGTAAATCTGTGTTAAAAAACTAAACTGGATTTGAATATTGGAAGGAAACTAAACAGTAATCTACACAACATGAGAGGATGACATTCATTTCCTTGGTGGAAGTTACTAAGTGAAGCCCCCAGTGACCCATTTCCAGAAATGAATGGTGTCAACAGAACAATGAAGCCCGCTCTGCAGCATATCTGGGAAATGTCTGGAGTTCCTGTTCATGTCCTTTCGTCACTTTCCAAGTTTAGATCACAGTTCTGCTGCTTTCCGCAGGAAAGGCCGGCAGAGAGAGGCATTTCCGCCCGTTTTTTCAAAATCCTGCCTCTGTAGGTTTCAGTTTGGGAGAAAACCCGCCACCCTGCAGAGGTCAACAAAGGTCGGCCAACATCCAGCCATGGTGGTCACTGAGCAGCAAGAACAGAGCCCTTCCCCAGGCTGACTTAGGTTTTATGGACATGTTTTGACAGTTCAGAATAGTCATGAGGAGTGCCTTTAGAAGGCTAAACCGCAAGTAATACCTGAGCTACCTGTGGCCTTGGATGTCTTACTTAAATGTAGGGCGGGCCTAACCTGTGTGCAGTTTAGCCTTCACTTGTTCACTTCCCCTTGGGCCTCTCTTTAAAATCAAATTTTCTCTAATTTATTGAACAATCAGGAACATTTCAGCCATTTCTGACAGGCCTCTAGGCTCAAACATCCCATTTGAGTTTTACTTAATAACATTAAACTTCTCAATAAGGAAAATGGTGTAAAATCCACTCATTGTCCTGTCAATCTCTCTGTTTCTCCACGGGCGCTGTCAGATGTAAAGCCCGGTTCAGGGGCCAATATTGAAACATTCCTCCTGAGGCAGTAATCCGTTTAAAAGTTTATTCTTTAAGCTGAGTTAGAATGCAATTTCTGGCGTTGAAATCCCGCCTCAGGCCCGGCGCACGTCATTTCTGGGCACATTGAGAATTTTACAGCCTGATTCTACAGCCTATAACTTACTCACCCCAATTTGTCAAAATGTCATCAGAAGATAGGATCTGAACCGAGGAGCCTGCACCTGTGCTGCATGAAACCATGTGACCATGTCAAGTAAAACAGCTGGCATAACGCACCACAGTGGGGATGGGACTTTTCTGCTGGTGTGCATTATTGTATATCAGTTATTAGGCTGCTTCATTAGTGAGAAAGGACACGTTATAAGGATGAGCGTGAAAAATACCATGAGGCAAGATCACGACGTTTATACACATTGTGGACTTAGTGATGCTTCGAAGCATCGCCATCAGAGTGTGACCCTCCATCAGAGTGTGACCCTCCATCGGCTCCCGCGTGGCGACGGAGACGCGCGAAGAACATTTGCTCTCTCACAAAACAAGCGAACGTGTCCGCCGAACGCTTGGGAAGACGTTAAGACGTAGACCAGCAAAGGGCGAAAAGAAAGGAAGGCACGAAAGGAAAAGTTTCAAAAAAGGGCAAACCTCGGTCTCCAGAGCGCGCGGAGGATCCCATCGGCTCGTCCCGCTCCGGGCTCCATCGCGCAGCACTCAAACGCTGTATGGCACAAATGGCTACTAAGCTACACGATGGTGTGTTATCTAACATAGCTGCAAAGGTCCCATCGCCGCAGACTTGTAACGAATCCCACGGACTCAACGTGCCGGCCCACAGCCCGAGGAGGTCCTGTCACTCAGGCGACCTTCACCGGAGTGCAGGAGTTTTCCTTTGAGCAGCGAGGGAGGGAGGCGTGTGCGTCAGGGAGAGGTGTGTTTGTGTGTGCTGCTCTCTCTCTCTCTCCCTCTCTCTCTCTCCTTTGTAAGCTTTCCAGCTCCAACTGCCCACCGAATGTGATGTGGTGCAGGAGGGTTGTGACAGCGTGGGTGCAGCCTGTTGCAGGAGCCCCAGGGGACTGGGTGGCGTATGGGACGGTGCACAGTGCAAATAAATAGACTGAATAACACCACTTGTTTTAGTGGAAAGAGAAACACACATCACATCTATATTCTTTTTTCAAAAGCAGGGCTCCGCTGAGGATGGAAGAGACTCAGGTTAGTTTCTATAAATTAGAGGCCATGTTGAAAAAAGATGTCTTGTGCCAGATTTACCTATTTTCTCATTTCCATGTGTAGTCCCTGGGCGGGAAAACACAGAAGAAATATTCTGCATTTGTTCCGGCAGCCAGAAAGGTGTTATTAAGACGTCACAGAGATTTACAGTGTGAGCCTACACATGGGGTCATTCCTGATGAGGGCGTGTCACCACCAACGACAGCTGTAAATCGGGGAGCAGGGACACAAAGACACATTATTAAAGAAAAGGAGAATGTGAGGATATTCATTCATCTAGTCTTCAACCCCCACATTCAGTTACACATGCACGCACAGCGTCCTTTCTCTCGGTTGCACTAAAACATTGTTTCCTCTCTTGCCATCAACATATCAAAGGTGGAAAATCTCTGTGGCACAGAAACAGTGAATTCTAGAAGAAAACATTTTCAAGCATGCGATCAGATCAAATTACACCACGTTTGCACCCCACTGAAGGACTGAAACGCTGTTGCCAGCTCTGTTACACCCAAAGCATGGCAGTCACGCTCAGGTTTCTCTCAAGATCAGGTTCAAGACAGACTGCACCAGCAGCAGGTGGACTGCACCGATGCTCAGATTACCAAGAGCTTGAATATTTCATCTGGGGACACATGGCTGTTACTCAAAAAGCAGGAGTCAAAGAGGAGAAGCTGGCAGGGAGGGTGAATTGGATGAAACAGGACACATGTCAATTTACTGAGGTTACCAGGGATCGATTGCAGCATTAACATGTTATAATTACCAAATACAGGTGCCATGGTCGGCATCTTTTTCTGGGCTACTATATTGTGCACATGCATCAGCTGGAAGTCCACCAACCAAAATAAATAACAAGCAAAGCTATTAATCCACGTGAGACACCATTTCCTGGTAGCCACCCCTGACAGGCAGCACGGCCGTTTCCTGATGTGGAAGCATCTGATTCAACATCTGAGCACAGTGCGAGTGAGTTCCACCATTCTGAAGTATTTGAGACTGTGTGGGTGTAAATGCATTGTTCTGTGGGTGAAGCATCCCCACCCCCTTCTAGCCCTCCACTGTCCTTGCCAGAGCCTGGACGATCCTCTTTGACATGCCCAGGTTTGCCCACTAACATACCCAGAGACAAATCCCTCTCTGGAACGCTGTGGCTCCTCCTGCAGTGTTGCTATGGACCTGGATTAGCAGCGCTGGATCAAAGCTTCCCAGCAGGCTCCAGTCATGGTGTTTCTACTGAAGGCAGTGATTATGATAAACATAGGGGGGGAAACATCAGTCTACTCATTTGTTCTTCCAGTTTAAGTGGTGAAAAAGCAGAATGGCAACTAATAATGTGATGGGTGACCGGGTGAATTAGCTGAAAAGGCTGTTGATGTAGAAATAAGCTCATTGGAGCCATTGCAGCAAGCTGTAGACACAATATTGACATAGTGACATTATGAATATGGCAAAGTAGCAGCTTTAAAGTATTTAAAGTTGTAATAATATCTACTAATAACGTGACATCAGAAGTTTGACAAAAAAACAAACAAAAAATCCTTAAATCAAGGTCCACTCACAAGCTTTTTCCACATCTTTCAACCACATTTTGCAGTAATCCTCAATTTATGGAGATTGCTGCGACATCTCCGTGACAACTGAGCAAAGGGATGCAATTAAAGTTCCAGGAAAACCGGACCTTGAGATACCTTGAGATTTTTGTTTTTTGCCCATCTGTGAGTATGACATTATCAGTTAAAAATGTTGCCACAGAGGTCTAGGGGCTAAGACACATCATATATTAACTGCAACATCTCAAGTTCAATTCCAGCTGGTCATCCCCCTCTTTCTCCCCCTTCACGTCTTCTCTGCTTCTTTACTGTCACTATACATTAAATGTATATTCTGCACAGCTGGAGGAAAATTTTCTCACATTGTGACGCTGTTACAATGTCAGCTGCTACAAAGACTCTGTGGAGATCAATGAGCAAGGGAATGATGTAGAATCGAGTGCTTGTGACAGCAAAAACGATAAAAGAAAGGGGAAGGGAGAAGTTCACCGTAGCAATCAAACGCTGCTGCACAGCAGTAGATGATTATTCGCCCACCACTTGATTTCTTTCCCCTGTAACCACCTCCTCCTCCTCCTTGATGTGCTCTCGCTCCAACCAGATTTTTCTCCTTGTAGGATTAGCAGTGCAACCCTTGAAGACGACCTCTAAGTGTTGTGACGGTATCTGCAGCGTGTGGCTGTCTTGTGTAAAGGCTCGTCGGAGTGTAAATTTGAAACTCGGCATGTGTGAGGTCTGGCACGCATGTTAACGCACACTGGCTATACTGTGAGCTGATCTGAGCTGGTATGCCTCTGACTGAGGGCGATAAGCAGCTTACAGCATCAGATGCCTTGTGTGTCAAAGCACTTTACCCTTTGATCTGCTGATCACCTGCAATACTGTATGTATTGTTCACAGTCACTGTGAAAGTCAAGAGACTGGTGACCCCATGAAATTCAGCAACCAAAAAATATAATAATAATAATGAGATGGAATTAACCCTGAAATGACAAAGATGACAAGATGTATAAGAAATATGGACACAGACACATTTACCTTGCAGAGTTGAGGTCGGCTAAGACAGAGGCAGCATCTTCCTTCTCTGAGACCAAACACACTTCAAATCCTTGTTTTCGAAGCCCAAATTCAAGGCGTATTATATTTTCTATGACTTTCAGTGCAACCTCAACTGAAGCGGATTTGACTCCTGAGAGCTACTCTCCTCATCTGCCAGTCACAACTCATTGCTTCCACTTCACCGTGGTTGCATCTCAGGTTGCATTTGTGACAGCATCGTCTTCCACAACATACAAAGCGTGCAGAGTGGGAGCGCATGTGCACAGGTGCCGTAGGTGTAACAGAACTCCACACAGTGAGTTAGTTTCCTATGTGCTTGCTGTTTGTAGACAAGTCCAATGTGCACATGATTTTTAAAGATAGTGGGGGGGAGGGAAAAACAACATTGGAACCCAGCTGTGACTTGGTCAAAGACCATTCAAAACAAACAAAAAACGTGAAAAGCAAAACATCACTCTTGGCAGCCAGGCTAAATGAAAGAGTGAGGTGAAAGGAAATTAAATGAGATGCTGAGATAGGAACAGAAAGTGTGAAAAGAGACAAATAGAGGAAACAAAGTAGTTAGTGGTTCTTGGCTGATGATGCTAAAGAATTAGCACATTGTGCAAGGCAGAATGCACTCCCCTGGCATCTCTTGGCTCTGGGTTACAGAGAAGGTCTCTCAGTATTCTGCCTCGATAATGAACTCACCTTCATATGCAAATGAAACCTGGACACATTCAAACTACAAAATGGTTGGACTGGTTCATGTAAACACACACACTTCGAAGTCTCCCAGTAGTTGTTGTGCACAAAAATCACAGCCTGTGTCTAAATATCTTGCCTTTTAGAAACGGTAAAATACTATGGAAACTTAAAAATGTTTTCTACATTCTCCAAAGCCACTGTTCTAGCTAAGCTCTCACAAATTGAATGACAAGAGGTCGCAATACAAACACGTTTGAAAGATTTACGATCCATCTTTATTGTTTTTATATACTGTACAGTCTACTTACATTTTCTGAATGGGGTACAAGTAAACACAATTAATATATCGCAATATATATTCTGTGTAAGTGCCATCTATTCTGCAGGTCATTTAAATATGTAATGTGTTTAAACATTTTTATAAAAGCAGTTCATTGTTATAAAAATGTTACTTCCCCCCCCCCATTTACTGTTGTTAAACTGAGGAGTACAAAAATCACT
>JAVQJF010111269.1:0-21016 GCA_036023855.1 Gadopsis marmoratus | reverse complement strand
TTTTATTTTTTATTCTCTTCTATATCTATATCTCTCTATCTTTCTGTCTGTCTCTCTCTCTCTCCCTCTCTCTCTCTCTCTCTCTCTCTCTCTCTCTGCATGACTTTGCCTCTAGTTGAGTCAGCAAGACATCAAAGCTGTGACATCCACTTATCAAAAAATCATTTTGTGAATGCTGTCAGTATCAAGTGTACTGTACTGAAGGATCATTTACACGATGAGCTCATGATGTTAGCAGCCTCCACATCAGCTTGTAGAAATCATTTGAGCTGTGAATTAATCTACTCTTAGGCTTGTGTAAGACTGAAAATATATTAACTCAAGTATAATAAGTAGCACTGTCAGCTTTTATATGCTGCAGAATATGAATGTTGTGTACACCCATTCATAGTGCTAGTCCGCCCCAGCAGCTGGAATAAATCTGTAAAGTAACGAGTAGCAAAAATGTTATATGTGGGAACATTATACAGCAGTATGCTTCTGCATTGTGTGGAAAACACTGGGGAATTGTGTAGTTAGCATGATTCGCCCTTCCCACTATTGCTGAACAGAGAAACTCAAGAGTGCCATCTACAGACACTAATGCTTTCTTTACAGAACATTTAAAACTTAAATTTATACCTGCAGTAAAACAAGTTGTAAATACACCACTGACGCATTAAGAGTGAATCAAAACAGTAAAGTTGCAGGCCATAAAACCAAAACATTTAGCTGAAAGAAGCTAAGATCCGTAGAGCTGAGGGTTAATGCAGAGCTGGATGATTTTTGGGTTTGACACCTTTCATTGTTAGTATGAACATATTGACTTCTGCAGCTTTGAAGTCATTTGGTTGCAATGCAAGTGATCTTCTATATACCAATGGATGACTAATTTAAGAAAACAGTTTTACACAATGAATACTCGAAGCAGCCCTTCTAGTTGCTGAAAAAAAGCTTAAAGAATTTAAACTGGAAACACACGGTACATAAATGATGGGCATCGATCCATCCCTCCTCTCACTCTGTTAGTGCTGAAGCATGGAAATCCGTGGCTGTTCTTTCCTCAATGTTGGAAATACTCCGGGTCAAAGGGTAGATTTTTCCACTGTAAACGATAAAGCAGAATGGAATGCTGTCGATGCCCAAACTGTTGGCCTCCATGTGTGGGAACGTTTGCAAGCGGCGTGCATGAGCGTAAGGGTGTGTTTGTGAGGAGGTTCAGTATTGTGTATTGCAGGTGTATGTGCTGTGTGCCTAAGGTATATATGTATGTATGTTTGTCTTTACAAGCAGGGATACTTATGTATGTGCGTGCATCTGTGAGAGTGTTAGTATAGTATAGTGTGTGTATATATATACTGAGGTATTCTGCAGGCCGCACTGTGCGGAGATCAAAGGTGACACAGTGCCAGAAATCTGTTGGCTCACTCTTCCAGCAGCCAGCTTGCTTTTTAAACAGATCTTAAAGTGAAATGCAGAACGCACACACACGCACACACATACACGCACACACATACACGCACACACATGCATACACACACACACACATACACGCACACACAGACACTTGTTGTATTGTGTAACCTCTGGCTAGTTGCCTTCATAAGTTTGTGGTGTGCATGTGTGTGATTTGTATTGTTTATGCCACTTGGATTGTTTGTCTTTTGTGATTATTTGTAACTGATGTGAATATAAATAATGCGCTCAAACTGGATGTTTTATTGAGCTTGTGCGTGCGTGCATCCATGTGTGTATATATTTGATGCGTGCCTACCGGCTGGCCTCATTATTCCTAACATTACATCTAGTCTCTGAGCCCATGGTGCACTCACTCTCTCTCTCTCTCTCTCACTCACACTCACACTCACACTCACACCACACACACACACACACACACACACTCACACACAAACTTGCGTGTTATCTGATCCTCTTTGTGGCAAAGGTAAAGAGAGCATCAGGCAGTACAGTAACCCTTTGTCAGCATGTACGTCCCTGCCCTCTTTTGCTTTCTCAAGCAGACATGCACACGCACACACATACAAATACGCAAATTGCATTTAGTGACTGAGTGGATTTGTAGCATTCGGTGCCGTGAAATACCAATAGTTTGGCTGCTGTTGAACAAGTGCTACCTGGAGCAGAGCCAGTCAGGTTGTGGATGAGTCTGGAACATCTCATCTGCCAGGGCATTTTATCCTCCCCGCTGCTAAATGGAAACATGCCTCGACCTGCTACCGCCACACATGCGCACGCACAAACAGGCACACACATAAACATGTCCTGTTGTTGAGTAATAAGGTAGGCTGGAATGATTAGTCTGAGCAATGGCTCAATAGATCAACATCTCATAGCTCGTGCATAAAGACCCTTGTGGTTGTGTGTTTTGGAGTATTATCATAAAGCTCACGGAGTCCTAAAGTAGCTACAATAATTCCAGTCAATCAATAAAGCAATGCAGGCAGACTGTCTGCCATATACAGTATATAATATGTACATTATGTCCCTTTTAGTACAGCATCAAATTAGGGCATCATAGTTAAAAGCTAGTGATAGATTAACGAGGCAGTCCTATTCAGAGCATTTGGAATTGTTCATTGTGGTAATGGTAGGAAACCACAAGCTTTAAATATTAGAAAATAGTTAATAATTCATCATCTACTTAGTTAATTTCTGTATTGAATTAAATAAATGTCTTTCCTACGGGAACATGACTGGACCACCCAGGCGCTGCGGATGATGCACCTTTTTATGGTGCATCCCTCAGTCCCAGAAGGCAGGCAGTGTAAGATTAGAAGCCACAACTTTCGCCCAGCTAATAGAGCGAGATCCATTTACTCCTGCAGCTAATGGGAATCCCTGATGGTGTGTGCTCTCTCCTCGGTCTCTGTCTCTATGTTTTAGTATCAAATGTGTGTGTGTGCCCGTGCATGGATCTACCCTGGGCAAGCTACTGACTGCAAAGCGATGTTGATGTAAAAGCTCTTTTACTCATTAAATGAATCAATTTAAGGTTCAGTCTGACCAACTTCACTCAGAATTTTTGTAGAACACAAGTGGTGTTTGAAACAAGGTTTTGTGTGCTCAAGCACAACGATATGTGCCTGGATACAGGTATATGTACGCATGTATCTATATACACACGTGTTTTGAAGAGAGCAATGTGTTTCTGTTCCTGTAGGCATTTCATCTGGCCAAAGCAGAACAGAGCTGTTGGGCTCATGTAGGTCATAGAGACTGCATCTCCCTCTCTCTCTCTCAGGGAAATTAGGACAGCTCAGATTTCTGAAGAACGGCGAATAAGCAGAAGGAGAATGGAAGATGGGAAATTGAAAAGCTGATAAACAGTGATAATTAGATTTTTCAGTGTGTACAGCTGAAGATACAAACAGGCACACAAGGCAAAAAAATAAAGAAATACTCGAATTCTGTGTCATGCTCATCTTGGCATGTTTTGTCTAATTACTTAATTTGTCACAAAAGTTAAGAAGGATGATGGACAGGCCACGTTTATTTAGAGTCTTAAAAAAATTGACAGTGAACAGACAAAAGAAGCAGAGAAATTAAATGTTCATACAAATTGTTACAGTTTTGATATTAACAAGTTTGATTTGAAGAGCTGAATTTGTGTCAGTAGAGAGAGAAATAGAGTGACAGACGGAAGACACTGTGATTCTGGCATCCCTAGAGACAATCCCCTGTAATTGGGGACAGTTTGTACAGATCTGTGGCACACTGTGATTCCTCTGAATGGGAAATTACTGTTTATTTGTTTACTGTTTATCACTGATAGTAGTCCTCTTTTTACACTCATGCGACACAAGGACCTGTAGATGTTCCCCCCTCATAGTATAATGTCTCTGTCCTCCTTTTACGTTTTGTGCATTTTTGATTATTGCTATTTTTCAATAGCTTTATTGCAGTTTTATGATCATTCAGTAACAGAATTACTATTACAACTAACAACTTGTGCGAACAGGGATTTTATGCTATTTGTACAACCTGCAATTATTTATAAAGCAACATTTTATCAAAAAACATTTTACCTAAATATGAGGACTGCAGTCCCTCACGTGGATCGGTAGTCTAAACTTTCTTGGGCCATTTCCAGTGTATTGCCAAAAATATGCCAATGATGTCATCCTTTGTTTCTCCAGTCACAATCCCCCTGCCCTCCTGCTGTAATTAGACAATGGCTCCAAATCAGCACTGGCCTGAAAGGACATTTGCTGCCTGGGGTTTGCTGGCAATCAGCCGTGGTGCACAATTAAGCACCCGCTTCCACTTTTACTCCCGTTGGTAAAATATTTGGCTCTGTGCGGGGTGTTTCTCAGTAGGTAGCAACACTCAATAGGGGAGCGACTGTATCACCATAACCCTGTCTAGATGGCCTTTAGGTGAAGGGAGTGTGTTGCCATACACCGTGCATGTGCAAATGTAGTTTAGTTTAGTTTATTTCAGTCAATTTCAACTAGTCCTGCTCAAATACACGCGTAAAACTGAAACGTAAAATGAATACATAAACAGTTACAAATCAAACCACGTTTATACCTTGCAACGATGTAGGTTGAAGCTGTACCTTATTACATCTATCCTCTTTACATTTATTATTTTGTATTTTCCAAGAAGAGCAATTTGCTCTGCAATCCCTTTTTGTTTATTTATTTATTTTTATCAAAAACTGACATTTTACCTCACCTCTACCTTCAGATACTTAACATTTGCCTGTTGTCATATATAATATTTTTTTATGGCTTATGGCTAAAGGTGTGCTATCTGACCTGCATTGCTAATAAAATTTGACCCGGCTCAGCTCCAAAATTGTCCAACCTTCGGTGGGTGTTAAGACTTCATTATTTACAGACAGAGCAGACACTGTGGGCTAACTAACCACCCAATATACAATGTCTGGTCTAATGCATGGCTGCACAGTGGCAGAGATGGCAGCCTTCCACTGTACATTACTTTGTATTGTCAGTGTGCACTGGGACTCTTCCACCTGCGTTTCTCTCTATACAGCTCTCTCGCTCTCTCTCTCACTCTTTTTCTCTCTACCCTCCCTCACTCCTCCCCACTCCCTCCCTTCCTCCCTCTGTCCACGGCCCACCAAATCCCTTTCTGCCTTCCTTTGCTTCGCTGAGCCCAGATAGGCCCCTATGCCTTGGGTCTTAATTTGACATGGTAATTGGATGACGAGGGACAGTTCACCGTCCCTTCCTCATGACTCAGCTGAGTTTTCTTGGTTAGTGCCTCCCATAACTGCTGACTACATGCACTGAGCCGGTACGGACAATTGTCTGAGGCCCATTCAGGTCTTTGTGTCTCCATCTCATCATCCGGACGTCAGTTTCCAGGGGCGACCCAGACCACACACTGCACCACATTACAGTCAGAGGGGCTTTATAGAGGATGCTTGTTAATGGAAATATGGAGCTGGGGTGGGTCATGTGAGCCAAATCAGCTTTTCAATGGCTACAGTTCTTTTTTGGCAACACGCATAGGGGTTTTATAAGTCAGAGACAGAGCCGATAAAGCTAAATGTTGACAGTGGAGGTGGGGTTTATCTTGGCAAGGCTGCTGAAAAAAATCCAGCACCTTTTTATAAGATTTTATATTAAAGTAAGTAAATACTTTATGCATTAAAACTGTGAAGCCGTGGCAATGCTACACTGTTAAGAAAATGAAGTTATCTAAAACTAGACTAAGAAATGTTTTAAAAAAGGTTTATGTAGACTTTCCACTCTGTGGAATTGGGAATGTGTCCATACAAAGAAATTATAGCTTATACTTGGTTCTGTTAGAATATTCAGCAAAGTAATGTTTCATAACCTTTTTAGATTGTAAAAACTATATAATTTACATTATTTGCCCATACAGTCCAGATACATCCAAAACACTGCCATTAGGCATTATCATACCTATCCAATTTCATAGTTAAATCCCCCTCTTTATGTCTTTAAAATCATTATATGATTATTAACCTCTAGATAAACTGGTCACAAGTATTGTAGTGTGTACTGTATGAGATTGGAGAATATGAGATATATGGGAATAGACTAAGTAAATCTTTTTAGCTCCAAATATTGTGCATGCTGCCACCAACAAGCTTAGCTGATCGGGTGTTGAGATTATAGGTGGTTCAGGTCAGCTTAATTGCTGTGGTTAAGGTTAGGGTAGGCCATAATTCTACACAGCCTGAAGGCTCAACTCAGGGCAAGAAAGTCCCTACATGTGTTAATGGGAAAGAATTCCCCTGTTGCTTCGATATTCCAGGAAGAGTTGACATGAGGGCTGACATCAGGATTGAATTTGCATATGAATATTTAGTGCGACTGACTAGACAGTGTCTAAAAAACCAACACTGACTTTCCTCTCTATTGTACAGCTGTTATCGAGGTTTTGTTGCTCCACAACATCGTCCCTCATATAATGGATCCTAATGTGTGTGTGCAGGCTTGTATGCCTAATGGCTAATAGTCTTTAGAATTGTAATCTGCCACAGTAACTCCAATCTGATGTAATGGCTTGTAATGTGTACGTAATACCGGTGGAGCTATTTATAGTCCAACAGCCAATTCTCCAAGAGATGGATGCGTGTGAGCTGCTGGGCGTGCACACACACGCTTGTGTACATGCTTGAGTTTGCACGAAGCATGTTCTCATGCAGTGCAGTTTACTTTCTCTTTGTCTGCTTTCTCTTGTCTAGTTTCTGTCTGCGTCTTTGTCTGTGAGAGGTGTGTCTTTCTGTGCATGCACTCTAATAAACTCTAATATTCACAAAATGTACAATATGTATGTGTTTAGAAATGTGTGTCAGTGTATCTCAGGATGTGTAAGTGAGCACGTCTGGGTGCCTGTGTGTCTGATGGGGTGTCTGTGTGTGTGTGTGTGTGTGTGTTGCCTGAGGCTCTCAGTTTCTCCCTGGGGGATTACATCACAGGGCAGTTATCAGACCTGAGTCATCAGAGAGGTTAAGAGGCCCAGCTCTTCTCTGCTCCTGTCTAAACGAAGACACTGTTAATAGCATTAGAAGGTAAAGAGCAATCTCTCTTTTTTCTTTCTCTTTTGTCTCTCTCTCTCTCGCTCTCTCTCTCTCTCTCGCTTTCTTTCTAACCCATGCATACCTCCCCTTTTTTCCACGCACATGTCTGTTTATTGCCTTTAGGAAGAAAGCCCAAGCCCAAGTAGAGTAGGTCGTGTGTCACTCTGCTGTCAGCTCTGTCTGCTTTCTCATTCCTTCTACTCACTCATGGTGTTCTCACGCTGCAAGATACGATTTCCTCAGCTAATGAGGGATCAGCTGCTGCCCAAATTTGTTTCCCTGTGAAGGACGCCTGTGACGGACAACAGAAAAATGCAGCATTGCATTAGTTTCCGGTTGAGCTTTGAAGTCGTGCACACTCCCAGCTGATTGCTATCATCTGACTGTTGAAATCACCGGTCACAGCCAAAGAAGTCCATGAGGCGGCCTTTTACGATGTGACAATACTTGTGAGATGTGTATGTGAGATACTTTTCTGATGATTCATTCAGCTCCTGCAGTTGCTGGTTATTATTTGTATTGCTTATTGCTACCAGCTGCCCACTGTGTGTGCTGATATCTCCCTCCACCAGCCAAGCCTCCTGGTGTTTCTTATCACCATGCTTGCAATGGCATCTCTTGCCTTGTGCATTACGTCCATGCCGCAGTCATATTTGATTTTGAGCTCCACTTTGGTAGTGTTAAATAGATCCCCACAGAAACTCACATAAATGTGCTGTATTTTGGAAGCACCTTCTGAGCCTTTGTCACCATTTTGTCACCTACATATCCTCTGGTTTCAATAAATGATCCTAAATGTATCTCTGATGTCCCCTTTGTACACGTGAACCCGAATGTCTGACATGGCAGAATGACCATGTAAGCAACTTGTTCTCCGCATCCCTGTTCATCCCTGTTCACATAAGACCAGGTTGAAAACTACAACTCCCTACTAAACTATATAATTAAACCGGACTTAGCTTGATACTGTGTATCAAATAGGATTGCAGTGTTTGCAGTGTTGTGTGTACTCCAGATTGAACATGGGAGACAGATTTCATTTTTTTCCCCCGTTTCTTCACATCTGGAATGTCCAGCCCTCCATTCGCTTTGCCATCTTTGTCCCTGCACTCGTGGGCAGTATGCAGACTCACTCTAACCAGTAAGAGTAGCTTTTGCAGTGAGAAGACCATGATCACTCACTGGCTTCCCACATGCACACAGTGAAGCAGTTGAGTTCAGTGGAGTGCCCGACCAAGCTACAAGTACCGCCACTACATATGAACCTGGGTCTCTGCAGGCTTGACCTAGCACTTTTACCCCTATGACACCAGCAAAATAGCAAAACATTTTATATTGACATTCTAGCAACTACGACTCTGTTTGTTGTGCACCTTATGAAATGTGGTTAATAACACGTCTTGAGTTGAACAAAACTTTAGGGCTTGGAACTTAATTTGGGACTTGACTCTTGGTTGTGGCAAAACAAACACTTGACCCTACCTCTGGCACCACCATTATGATAATCCTGTAGTTATTATGTTGAGTAGAAATGTTGAAGCCAGGCCAGGTCACAAAGGTGTGTTGATGTGTGCATTGAGGTCTGTATTTGACGCAGATGTTCTTGACAGAAACCACATCAAACATCCAAACTGTGGCAGAAGGTAGATCGTATCTCCAAAACCTTGTAACCACTTTCAACTTGTTCTATGTCAATGGTTGAGGTTAATGGTGTGATTGACCAACTCTTATAATTACAAAAAAAAAAAAAAACCTGTATTGCAGGTATGTGTGCAGTCGTGGGGCTTTCCCCAATGGCTGACTAACTGTGACGTCGACGAGGGTGTGTGCCCTGGTCTGTGCGAATGTTGGTGAGTGTAGTGGCAGGGAGGGGGAGTGGATGGGAGAGACAGCTGTGCAGGCTAGATATGTAGTTAACAGTAACAGTAGGACGCATTCATGCTACACATTCTGCTGCAGTGTGTCACCAGACTCTCGCTCTCTCTCTCTCCCTCCCCTCTTTTTCCCTTCTCACGTCTGTCTGTGTGTCTCCTGTTTCTCCCTATCTCTCTCACACACACACACACACCTCTCTCTCTCTCTCCCTTACCTCCCCCCAGCCACAGACTCCCTCTTTCCCTCCCTCCATCCCTCCCCAAAGTTTCCCACTATAGTGAATTAAGTTGTATCCCTTTGACTGGTTTCACTTTTACCGCTATTTCCTCCTTCCTTCTGTGGAACTGTGCTTATTCCTGGATTACACCTCACTCACACATGTACAAACACACACAAACCCTCCCACCCCCTGAAAAAAGAACGGGGGGAAAAAAGAAGAAGTTGTTTTGAGGACAACATAAAGCTGTTCTCGCCTCTCCCAGACGGGGTGTGTCAAGGCTTTTGTCTGTCTGATGCCGTATTAAATATCGGAGTTAAGAGGAGGGGTGGGGGGGCCCGTGTGTGCAAAAGTCTCCAGGTTATTTTTTTTCTTTTTAGAGAGAAAGAATGCTGGCATGAAGCTAGCCACCAGGGGACGAGGAGAAGGTCAGGGTGCTCAAGTGCTGCACCAGGTTTGTTTCATTTCATTTGCTCTATAATGAGACTTGTTACTGCTGTGAGAGGCAGAGAGATCTGACTGGGGAGTTCAAAGTTAAGCCACAGGGAGGGAGTAAAGCGAGGAAGGGAGGGAGAGGAAAAGAGAGGCAAAGGAGCAGAGAAAAACATACAAGCCAACAAGCCCTCACTTGAAAACTCCTGAACAATTTGGAGGCAATAAAAGCAACAGACAAACTTTTTTACTCCTTCCTTTAGCCTTTCTTCATCTTCCTGCTCCTCCTCCTCCTCCTCCTCCTCCTCCTCCTCCTCCTCCTCCTCACTGCCCCACACCCTTCTCAAATGCACCCTCTCGCTTCGAGCTCTGAAAGGAAACTGAAGCAGAGAGCTCGCAAGAGGTCTGAAGAAGTTGGCTGCGCCTGTGCATGACTGTGCGTCTGTGTGTCTACGGGAGTGCGTGTGCCTCTGCCTGCCTTTTTGTGTGTGTGTGTGTGTGTGTGTGTGTGTGTGTGTGTGCCTGGGTCTGTGTGGGAATGATTACATCAGCCTGCTGCAGCCTCATGATTGGTTGGTGAGCGTGCGGTTTAATTCAGTGTGCCTCGGAGCCCGTGGCTGAGGCTGTAACCCTTTGTGAGGGGGAGAGGGAGGGAGAGAGAGAGGGAGGGAGGGAGAGAAAGAAAGATAGTTGTCAGACTCAACCGGCACTGGAAGCACTGTACTGTACCTGCTGCCATCCGATCACTGAATGTCTCTGTGTCTCTGTCCTGTGTGCTGTACAGACACTGGCTTTAGGTCAGACAGTTTTTTTTTGGTCTGTTCTTTTAAAGACAGAGCCGGCGGCCTAGATAGACTGAAGGACTAGTCTCCAGGCTGTATGACAGGTAGCACAACTGCAACTGTCAGCTGTCGGCATTCAAATTTTTATCTTTCTTTCTGGAGGAGACAAGGGCGACAGAACAGCGAGGATTTCTGTCTTAGTGTGTGAGTGAGTGCTTGTGCTTGTGTGTGTGTGTGTGTGTGTGTGTGTGTGTGTGAGGGGGGGGGGCAGGCTCACTCCAGAAATGCCTTCGTGTTCCCCGGATTGCTGCCTATTGCGGGCCGTGGAGGTAAGAACGCTCTCTTTCGGGTGTCTCTTATCTCTCCGTGTGTGTCTCTGCCTCTCTTTGCCTCCTTCTCTTTGATGTACAGCTATGCTTAACCAGACATGCAATGTGTGAATACCTTTTTAAAGGCTGAGGACAATTTGTCTTTCTCAATATGTGTGCAGAACTATACATTTTTTAAAAAGAAGAGTCCAATACGTCAGCAGCTTTGAATGATGGAGGCTCCCCTTGCTTTTCGTCTTGAGCATTTTGGATGGACTGGATTGTGCAAACTGTGATGATAATAAGCAGAGAACAGAATTTCTTTGTCGTGATATATTATGTGGGAAGTGTGCATACATGACATGTGTAGGCTTAGTAGGAGTGATTCCTGTGAAGACTATCAAGGCTGGATTCATCTGCAGGTTAAGAAGGCTGCTCTACTTTTCTCTGTGGGCCATTAGATCTGTATCCTGTGAGCGTGACTGCATGTGTTCCTTTAAAAAGCCAACCTGTGGACATGTAGTGGAAGTAAATTTAGTACTATTTATCACAACAGGCATGGCAGTTATATTCCCTTTGAGTTTTATTTATTTTTTGTTGATCTCTAAGAAGGGAACGCTTACCTACGGTGTATACTGATACGCAAGAATTCCTGGATTGCTGGATGTAAATAGTTTTCTCTTACACAGATGAGATCTTAGAATGGAGTTTATCCTACTCACAGTGTGATGCACTGTTGCTTTGCAGCATATACACTATACTGAACAGATCAGTATGTGCGTGAGTACCTGTTTGATTCAGTATTATTCATGGGAACAAAATGACAACAGGTGTTATTCATGGGTTGGAAAACTTCAGATAAATTATTCAAGAAAAAAAACATTAATTCTGAAATGTAATACGCCCGTAGCCTTATTACTGGCCCAATTTCAGGAAGCTATGGAAACTTGTGTTCATGAAGTTGGGCTTGAGGCATATTGCATGGTCATGTCCTATCTCTGGACACTTCTCTCATACATTTTCATTATAAGCTGTAATTGAAAGCACAATGCTTACTTCCCCTTAAGCTAAAGTACTATACTTATTTGGTGTAGGCAGTTCTGCTCTGTGTTGACAAGAGCAGATGCATGTTATACACTGCTGTATATTTGCTTCTATATTACACCAACAAGTTGCTATAAGAAATGCTTGTCTGTGATTTCTATCACCACAATTGCTACATAGTCTTGAATGTCTGTTCTTTTCTATTGTGTTCTATAATTACAGGCCTGTGTAAGCAATAGTGTATGGGGCACTATATGATAAATACTATGCTAGTGTTTGAAGAAAATTGCTGGCTTCACCCACCTATTAGGCTGAGTTTTCAAAAATGGTTTGTGTTAAATGACTTTATCACATCTTAGTATATTCCCTGTGGGGTTCACATGAAAATTCATATTTAAATCGCCAACTTATTCTAAATGTATCCTCCGCATCTGGAAATGTCTAATAATCCTTTGCTTAATTTGATCACAGCAAGGACACATTTATGACTGGTTTAAAAGCGTTTCATCCTTTTTTCAATCTCCTTTATTGAAACAATTTATTCTGTAGTTTACTGCCTTTACATTATCTCTGTTAAAACTGAACGCTAATATATTTTCTCCTCATAGATTGTGAAGATCTTCAGTGAAGACGGCAGGGGTAAAGTAGTGGAGATCCCGGCCGACATGACGACCAGAGACCTGTGCCAGCTTCTGGTTTATAAAAGCCATTGTGTGGACGACAACAGTTGGGCACTTGTTGAACACCACCCGCTGCTAGGGCTAGGTAAGGGGCAGAGCCCTGCAGGCCTGAAACATTGTTCAAATACACACAAAACCACACATGAACAGACACTCACACACATCCACTTGCCCGCACAGACACTGGTGGATGTTTGGGTGGACTGAGACATGCAATACAATAACCAGGTTCTTTCACATGTATACGTGCGTGCATGCCCACATACTTGGATATACGCATATTCTCACGGAGGGATGAGTTCAAGCGTGAGTGCACGCGCACACTATGCAGCACACCGTATGCACGCACTGAGCCATAATGTCCAGTGAGTTGATCAAGTACGAATGCAGTGGCTGTGTGAAAGTTTGCTGTGTGCAGTGTAGTATTATGCAGACAAGGCAGGGGCAATGTCATCTCATGCAAAAACTGCGACAGCCACTGAGCTCACACATTGAGCTGCTTGTCATTGAGAAATATGTAGGTCAGTACGTTTAGCATTGATCAGAGTGTGTGCAAACAGAAAGTGATAGAAAAAGACAATGCATTGCACGTGAGTTCAGAGTTGCTTTGACCACTGTCACGCCAGTGATTGTCTGGGTCAACATTGAGGAGGCAATTTCAGGTTAAGAAAATAAGCAAAGCACCGTTAAGATGCGTGTATGTCCAGTTTTTATAGAACAGTTGCTGCAAGATGGCAGATGTAAGAGTCACAAAACCTGATGCTAATTAAAGGCGTGTTGAGATTAATGAAATGATTGTCCTGCTAACTGACAGTTCAGCTAAAGGAGACTGTTATATGGGGCTGATGAATATTCCAGCTTCAGTGTTTAGCACGCTTGAAGAAGAATAAAAAAACGATGTTTGAGCTCTGGGTTCCCTTAAATTATTCCATGTAAGTGGAGACCTTCTTGCTCAGGGCCCCTTATTAAAGCTTACCAGTTACCAGGACCTCTTGGGGAACCAGCAGAAACTCTCTTTGGTCCCTTCTCATAAATTATACAAACATAGCAATTGATTAATGTGACAGCCCATAAGCTTATATCTTAAGACTCTTTTGAGCATTACAGAGTAATTTAATCTGGTGTTGGTTGTAAGTGCATGGTTTATGGTGAGGATAGAGGAAAGCAACAGAGTATTGTATATGGTATTTGACAGTCTTCACTGATATTTTTATCTCAGGCAGGCTCATTTAAGGTCACTAGACTGCTTGGAATTAGGTCTTTTTTAGACTCCAGGTTTAAAGGAGTATCATAATGGGTATGAACAAAGATCCAGGGCAGTTTCACCCCAGATTATTCTTTGTCACGAGCTACTTTTTTAAGAATATTTGTCATTATATTATTACATGAAGGGCTCAGAGGCCAGAAGTCAGCAGATGAGGAGGTAAAGGAAGAGAAGCTGATAATTGAAGGTTATGGTTTAGGAGATGTGGTGATGTAACTGATGAACACTGAAATAAAACCTTTTCCGACTTGTGCTCCTCTCAGTGTCAGCGATGGTGTAACGTTATCGATCCAGTTCTATATATGACACAGCAGAGAGGTGATGGGGGTAATTGATGAAGAGTTTAAAAGGCTATCTTTCATGTTAAAGGTTCTCTAGACCAGGAGTGACGATACCACTGACACCACTCCCCTGAAAATAGAAGACCTTGGGACTAATGTGGTGTGAAAAGGTCAAAATGATGATGGCTGGGCCTGCTCAGAAATGAGGAATAGTATTCTACGTGGAACATTAAGTTTGATATAACCGATTTAAGGGTTGGCAGGTCTTTAGCAGTTAGCATGTTATACAGTAGATTCTTCATAGATTTAGCAGTAAACGTTGCTAGAGGTATTTGAGACAGTGGAGGGAAGGTGTAGTTCACAGTTCTTGGAACTTTTGCTCCCATTTGTTAAAGGCTACCAGACCAGAGCACTCACTGTTTTGACATTCTTGAAACCAAATTTGGCACTACAAGGACACTCGGAAAAGTCTAAAAAGTAGAAAACAATGGTTTAAAGATGCTCAATTGCAGCCGTTAATCAAGGAATATTAACTCGTAGCTGCATTAAGGAGGACGAGAGCGTTTCTGTCTTGGTGATTTTGTATTAGATTTGGCAGTAAAACGGAACGTTTGGAAAGCTGTGGCCCAGCTAAATGTTAGAAAGCCCAACCTCCCCCTGAGGAGAGGGCGATTATAAAGCACTTATGGAAGACAAGTTGTGCCTGTGCTCATGTCTGTACAGTTTAACAGATGTGGGAGAGAAGGGGGTGTAGTTTTATATAGAGCAGTGTGCCTGGTAGTGAAATATACTGCACAAAGAGACATATTGAGAAATGTGTGTAGAAACACTTCATTACTGTTGTTTTCACTGACAACTTGTGTCAATATATGTTTATGTTTTAGGCTGTCTTTTAGAAAATATATTGCGTTATTTACAGTACAGGTCCCAAAGCTCTAACCTAATATTTCACCATCCATCATGATCTGATTACGTTTCTCATCAGTGCTGCCAACACGATGCTGCCAAATACAGTTAAGTTGGCTCGTTGTAAATGACATCATTTTTGGCTCGGAGTAACTATTCTATTATAGCCCTTCTTCTATTCTGGCGCACCTGTACTGCAGCCGTATTCTTTTCAGGTCTGGAATAACTACATATCATATTTTATGTTTAGGACTTTCAGTAAATGAGATGTAATGAAGCAGCAGTGTGGTGATTGCTCAGATTGAAGGGTTACGCTTTTGCCACTGCAGAACCAGTAACTGTCTGTATGTGTGTGTTTGTCATGTGGCTTTTAGTCTGTAACAAAGTAATATGAAAACCATCCCAACAATATGTTAATCCCAATTTGCTGTTAAAAATTAAATATTTTGGGTTGAAATCCGTATAGAGGTTAGGGGTCTCTGTATTGTATGCATTGTATGTGACACATTAATTAGTCATTTAGGTATTTCACGCAGTGATTTGGCTTGTTCGGAGCTTTGTGTGTGTGTGTGTGTGTGTGTGTGGACAAAATGTGGCTAGTTGCTCTTCAGTTATACACTGGGATTGTTTTTGCATTGAAATTACTTCTCCATGAAGTACTGACCTTTTTTTCTAGTTGTGTGTGTGTGTGTGTGTGTGTGTATACTGTATGTTGACTGAGCCACCGCAAAAAAGTACATGTAAAAGTGTTTGTAGTACATGTATTTAGCTAAGCATAGTTGGAATGGTCACAGTCTGTTTTGGCTGCATGTGCTGATATCTTGTCAACAGTATATAAAAGCCAAATGTTTATCTATTGCCCAAGTATATATTTAAATCAATACTGCCTACATGTAGAAATACAGGTTTTAGTATTACTTTTTAACTCCCTTAATATTACTTTAGAATACTGTGTATAAGTATATATGGACTGCTTTATGCAGTATGAGATGAGACCATATGTGAAAGTCCAGCTCGTGTGTGTGTGCGTGCACATGTGTGTGCGCACAGATTGTACATCTGCACTGCGCATGTATGCGCCGCGACACTGGTTGGGTGGTAGACAGGAATAGGAGCTTCAGAGAGACCCGAACAATAGTGTGTTTGAATTCAGAGGCCTATTCCCGTACATCGCTGCCCACTCTTGGTGAGCTGCTGAATGGGATGAAATGGCCGTTTTGAGATAAGTAAAACTGACCTCTACTTGTCACCCCGAAAAGGTTAACAGCTCTGGGACAGCGAGGTAGTGTTGCCGGGGTGAGTCACTGTCACGAACATGAGTGACTCACCAGACAGGCTAGAAGAGGAAATGGAAAGAGAAAGAAGAGTCGTGACAGTGTTAGAGATTGTGATGGGGGGGTGGTGGGGTGGTGGGTGACCCCATGAAATGAGATAATAATGTGAGCTGTACAGTCAGATTTCTCTGAAGTTCTCCATTTCACATCAATAAAAGAGATACCAGACCAAATGCTGGTATTTCAAAAGTTAGTTAAGTTACACCATTTTAATTCAATTCCTGGGGAAAGGAAGGATGCCTTTTTATTAAAGACATGACAGAGAGAACTTGCAAGGCTCTTGGAATTAACGGAGTCATCACAGTCACAGAATAGAAATCACCAGGACCTCTGACCACATCCAAACAAGGACACACTTATTCTGATCACCAGTCACAGCTCGTTTGATGAGCACAAAACATTGAAACCAGTCTGTCAAATGAATCCTGGGATGATTGTAGAGCATTTAATACCATTCACCACTGTTTTATTTTTTTTTGTATTGAATTCAATATTGCCTAAAATGATTTATGGTGAAGTTAAGTGTGTGGTCACACTAGTCATATACACATCCTGTAAAGGTGTGGTTGAGGTGTAGTTGAAGTGGGCGGCGGCTTCCAGGGTTGGATGTGTGTAACTGCGAAGTGTGTAAGTGTGAGCAAGATGTTATTGGCAAAAAAGAATGAGTCTGGACTTATTCTGGATGAGAAAGGGTCAGAAACAAAATGCATGGCTACGCTTGGAACAAACATCTGATTTGATAAAGGTGGTCGGGTTTTAATGCACTGGAACAGGTGACATGATCTCACAACTGACATGCTTTTGTTGTTTCAAGAAAATAAGATTGATAGTGCCTGTTTAGATGAAGTGACTGTACCTTTCTCCGAGTTTCATTTGATGTTGTTTTTTAGAATTTCTGTTTCTGACTCATGAGAAACACTGATAACAGATCTTTCGCCTAAGTTCTAACATCTACACAGGTCATTAGAGAAAAGTGTTAAAGACTATACTAATCACTCCTTTGACAGAACACGTTGTATTTATGTAAGCTTTGTAAATAAAATGAGCTTACATTTACTGTAACTGTAGGGAAATTATGATATTGTCTGTATAATGCTAACCCGCCTTTGTTGTTCTTGTTTCTCTCTCTGCCTGTCTCACCTCAGAGCGCTGTCTAGAAGACCATGAGCTGGTGGTTCAGGTCCAGGCCTCTATGAACAGCGACAGTAGATTCCTCTTCAGGAAGAACTATGCCAAATATGAATTCTTCAGAAGCCCCCTGGTAATTGCTTTTTCTTAGGCATTTCTTAACATGCTATGTCACTCCTGTCCTGATGTCCTCTTGCTTGCATGTAACAAACAAAAAAAGAAAAAAAAAAAAAAAAACCGCTCAACCTGGATTTTGTTATTTCAATTTTGTGATTTTTAACACTAATTCATTTTCATATAATTTGAAGTAAACTGTTATACGTTATATGGCTATTTAAAGGATAGTGTTATGACACCCCATAGTTTCTAGTTATCAGAGCCTTCAGTCAGATAACAAGAGGTGTTCAAGTAAAAGGTTTAATGGTGTCATCCGTGCTTAAAGAGTGACCACTTGCTTCAGAGATGAAAGACATGTTCTTCAATAACGTGTTTTCTATTCTAGTGAAATATTAGGACAGCTGACGGTACTAATGAGACTTGCTTGATGTTCTTCTTTCTGTCGCGACCTCCTACCCCATAATTATTGTCCCAGTGTCTGATGTTCTTTGTCTGTCTGCCTCTGTCTCTCTCCACCTTCTTGGTTCACCAGACATTTTTCCCGGAGCACATGGTTGCATGGTGCCAGGAAACCAGCCGTACAATTCCACCATCTCAGCTCCTTCAGGTACATACAGCGCGCGTGCACACACACACACACGCACGCACGCACGCACGCGCGCACACACACACACACACACACACACACACACACACACACACACACACTCTGCCTCTCATTCTCTCTCCACTTCCTGACATGCACACATCTTAGTTTACTTCGGAGTCAGCATAGGAGGCGGCCGGCTGCATACTGTACAATCATGCTGACATACCTCACCTCTGACCTTGACGGTGTGTCTCGTCACAGCCTGCAGTAATAACTACTGTCTCAGCACACGCACCGCAGGCCCGACACGTTTCACGGATGGAATTAGGCAGTCAGAAATAGTGCACACAGTTCCTCGTCTACCTGCCGTATGTTTGCAATTCACACACTTGTGTCGTGCTATTTATTCACCTCACAGAGCGCTCGTGGGCCACACACTGGTTTCACAAAAGATGTAGAGAAAAGAAAAAGTCGAGGAGGAGACCAGACAAATAAGATTATTGGGATCTTGAAGAGCTTTGGTCTTAATGGATGGAGGGTTTACATGCAGTCTGACTCTCTCCTGTATCAAGTAATGGAGCTGTCAGAGACAGAACCACAAGTGGAATCCATCTCTTCATCCTTGCCACTCACAGAAAGCTTTTAACTCCCCTGCTGATCATATAGATGTTCTGCTCCGCTCTGCTCCACATAGAGGAGTCAATAAAATGAATGGGCATGTGGTGAGCCTGAGTTGTGTCAGGAATCCCCAGTGTTTGACTTATTCTAAACACAAGATATTTGCACTCAATTAGAGTGCTATCCAAACCGAGACGGTTTCTGACCTGAGCTCAGCCAGGTGTTTGCAATATTTGCCATTATGCAAGAAGCATATGTCGACGCAAAGCAGCTGTGTGGTGCCTAAAAAAAAAAAGGAAAAGCTTTTTGAATGAACGTTGCATGTGAACGTGCACTCTGCAAATGTCGGAAAATTCTCAAGGATAAGGCCCATTGTAGGATGTTTCCAAAACACTAGGAAACATGCGCTTTGAATATTGAAAGAGTTCTCTGGAACAGTTTACCTTCTAGACACAAGCCACAGATTCTAAATCAGCTCTAATATCATAACTTGCCACTTCATAGTGTGATATTTTTGTGAAACATGGAAACCGCAAAAATACTTCAGACACCCACAAGACAATTTAGGCTTTAAGGGTTCCCAATAGAATGCACTGAACATTGATTCAACATGTGTACTGTTTGTCTTGACAGGCACATAGCATAACAATCAACTTTGTGTTTAAATATTTGCTTTTCCTTTTTGTGTTCAAAATAGAACATTAATTGATTTCTGAAAACATACTTAAAACATAAATAAGTTATGTATATACTGTACTTTTCTATGTATGTGTATGTATTTACACATATCAGCCCTCTTCAGTGCTCTACGCTCTTTGATTTTTTTTAGACAATAGCACAATATCTGAGTTCAAGCTGCCACCCATCTCAACCATCAGCTGTCACTCTTTCACCGATGCAAGAAGCCCAGATGAGGCTGTGTTCTTTGACAAAAAGCAATTTCCTCCCCGTCTGTGATGCCTCGACAGATGGCGTCTGCTACAGCTTTCAGTATGTGACTGTGACGGTGACAGAGAACCTAGAGGCTTCACATGTGATCCAGCGCAGCCCTCCTGAGGCAGAGGGTCCTTGGTAGAGGACATTAAAGTGGTGAAGAAATCCGAACGCGTGTGTGCTGATGCTCTGCTCCTTGTCTTTCTTGCTCCCTCATTCAGAACTTCCTAGCGACCAGTAGCTGTCCAGAGATCCAGGGCTACCTGTATGTGAAGGAGGTGGGTAGGAAGTCATGGAAGAAGGTTTACGTGTTCCTGAGGCGCTCAGGACTCTACTGCTCTACAAAAGGAGCCTCAAAGGTAACCGGAATATATTTCATTGTAATTTTTCTAACGTGTAAATATGTTTTTTTTTACTTTATAATTACAATAATTTTTATCATTTAAGAATTCAAATGCATGCTACATTAAAATGTTACAGTAATAACACAGTAAATATTCCAGAATAAATGCAGTTACCTTGAAGGAATCAGCGTTATTGATGCTGGTCTCTCTGCATTCATCTCTGTCTGTCTGCATACCTCCAGGCTGTGTCTCTCTGTGATGTTCTGACTTATTAATTATTTCTGTCTCCAGGAGCCCAGACATCTACAGTTACTAGCAGACCTTGAAGACAGCAACATCTTCACTGTCATCACAGGCAAAAAGCAGCACGGTGCTCCCACAGACTACGGTTTCTGTATCAAGGTGAGTCTCAGAAGAAGAAGTGAGATGCAGCTGATTTCTAATATCATGAGCAGAGCAATGATTGGCATCCTGCGCAGCTCCCTGTCTCATGAGGAGGGCATTGGCATGCATATATATATATATATATATATATATATCAGTGCTGAGGTTCTGGTTTATTGGTTTATATGTTATAAATTTTGTAGATCAGCAAACTGTTCTCATCAGTGATGATGGTGATAATGGTGGTGCTGGTAGCGCTGCAACTGATGATGATGACGATGACGAGGATTAAAAAATGTTAATCCGCAGCCCAATAAAGCTCGAGGGGAGTTGAAGGAGTTGAGGATGCTGTGTGCCGAGGATGAACAGGGCAGGACCTGTTGGATGACTGCCTTCCGACTCTTTAAGGTAACGGCCACGATTATACAATATATAGCATAGTTTTTAATGATTTTATTTCTCTTCAGATCACACTACAGCACGTACATTAGTGCACAGATACCAAACTTTGGTCAAAAAGTATATATTTTCTCGGCAGGAATCAAGAATGGGTTGGGAAGTTGAGTGTTTCTGATCCCATCTGAGAGACTACCAGCAAACCTTTTAATCATTCATCATACACTATATAATATTAAAACCATTTAAGTATTAAAACATCTTAATCAAAATTTTACGAGGTATTATTTTTTTGGAACATGATTTAATAAAATTTACAGCCAGTGTTGTATTTCTTAACCCAAATAGAAATGTTTGTTAATG
>JAVQJF010111255.1:0-18367 GCA_036023855.1 Gadopsis marmoratus | reverse complement strand
CAGTCCGATTTATGGTTTCAGCTGCGTTTATAGTTACTCAAAACCAGGCCGTGTCAGATGTGTTCACCTGAGAGGCTGTGACCCACCCCGCAGTGCTCTGATCTCTCGGGGTAGCAAGGGCACGGCCCCATCGGAAAGGAAAGGGGATAGCGGCGTGTTCACTGCTTACTGAGCGTGTCCGACACCCCCATAACACCCACACGCAGCCACGGTGATCCCTAATGCCAGGACCTTCACTGAGAACCCTGGCTCCCAACCAACACCGAACAGGAAGAAAAGAAATGGAAACACCGAGTTGATCTTGGGTGTTTGGTCAAATGAGGCATTTGGATGGTGGCGGCAAAGTATGATACAAAACAATTTCAAATGATATAATGAATGCTATAATTAACACAAGACAATTCATAGCCAAGAGTGCAAATCAAGCTCCAGTGACACCAGAAAATAAATCAATTGCTCAACTTAAGGTTTGAGGTTGATAGCGGAGGTGTATACGTAGAAAAGGAAAAAAAAAGAAAAGAAAGAAAAATCAACCTGCTACCTTGTGTATCAGTTTTCCAATCAGAGAATTCCCAGCACAAAGCGCTCATTGAGCAGGGAGAGACTGGTGGCATTGTCTCCCAAAGGTTAGTTTCCCCCAGTCAGGGACTACACCTTCCTTCACAAATCCCTCTCCGACATTCTGCTGAGGTTAAGTGGAATGCGGTTGGTGAAGAGCGTGGGCAATTATTTTACCGCCTGCAGCCCCCGAGGAGAGTGTTCCAAAATATTATATCACATATAGTAAATGTGTGGAGGACAAAGAGTGGGCTGTCGCTATTGTTACAGTTTTACAGGTGTTCAGGGAGGTACGGGGTCGCCTGAGCGCAAGCAAATGTCGACACTTGGTGCCACATGGGCAGGATTCCCATTTGATTTGACGTATCAAAGAATGACGGCAATATTCACAAATATTTTGAGATGAGATGCCGAAACTCGAAATCTCTCCATCAAACCCTGTTGACACAAGTACTGATGAAAAAGCTGCCAGCAACAAAAGGTACTGGTTTATCATCTGCGAACGTCACACGTATCATGGGATTAAATACCTGCTAGGTACAAATACACACGAAGCTCCATGTTTCAGGGTCGACGAAAGCATCAAGTATATTCTAGTTCTGTTGAAAATATTTAAAATAAAAAGCCAAATAGATAGTAGTAGTAGTCTGTATGCTTTTATTAAATCTTACTGCATTTATTTTCATTAAATTTAATTGTATATTTAATTCTATTATTCTACCCTGTTTTATTGTATTTTAATGTTTTGTTTGCCACAGTTTCATTTGTAAATACACACAATTTGATTGATTTGTTCTTTTTGAGCTGCATTGCATGGATTTACGTGTACACATTATTATTATTTATTTACTTTATTATGATGTGCCTATTGATAGGCCGTTCCTGACCGAAACTATATCAAATACTCCATCCCCCCTTTTGGTATATTTACATTATATTTAATAATTCATACTTGAGACATCCCTGGCCTATTGCTTCACTTGTAACATGCTAGATTGGTTCAAGGTCAGTTCACCCACATTCCTTAAAAAAACAAAACAATCACACAGATACTCAGGTGCCTGGTTATATTAGTTTGACCTCCTCAGTGATATAAAAGTAGATTTAGGCTGCCATAAATATGCCATTTTTCTTTAAAGACGGGGCGATCCGTATAAAATGTAAAATAAAGAGTTTAAGTGCACAAGACGAATGTGTGTATTTGAGATTTGTTTTTGTATTTGAGTTGGACGAGCTAGCGTTAGCTGATTCTACGGCATTTTGACTTTGACTGAGGACGCCAGACACTCTTCTTGTGCCAGGGTGCAGGAAATGCTTCGCTGTGTCAGACCGACGCCGTTCTCAACATGATGTGATTTCGTATAATTTTAAATGATTTTATATTGTGAAGCTCACTGGTGATGGAGATGGGAGACACTGCTGGTACAAAGTTCACTGTCAGGAACCAGTGTTTTGAACTATTTGGACCTGGTTTCAATCCAGAAGTGGTCCTTGATGTGCAACCCTAGGTGATCGGTACTGGTCCACACTCTGCCCGTGTTTTTACGTGAACAATAAAAAGAAACCTTCCTTTAAAATTAGGAGTAAAGTGATAAATACGTATGTGTGAGTGTGTAATACATGCATACTGTGTGTCTGAGTACCTCTGAGGAAGCTCCTGTTCTGGGCAGTCCTGGTAGTACCTGATGAAAAACCTCTCAGCATCCTCTCTCTCTCCATCAGACACTGCACCCCCATTCAACACCACTACAGATGGCAGCCTGCAGGCAGGTATGAAGATCAGACAGTGAATAAGGCAAACATGCTATCCCACATGTATACGTACAAAGAAGGATTCGATGTGAAGGATTCAGACTCACTGTGCTAAAAGGAGGCTTCGTCTCTCATGGGTGGTGTAAGTCTGCAGTAAAGGAATCCCCTTTGCTTTGACTTCCTCCAGCTTAGGGAAGAAATTGAGCCTTACAATGTCCTCCCATTTACTGAGCCCTGAATAACACATCATCAGAGTTTTAAAGCCACAGTGGATATACCATATTTCCTTAAATAAAAACCGGTAGCCAAGTAAAAGCCGGGTCTCCAGAAACGGCAGAGGGCGTGGTCGACACAAACAATTAAAAGCTGGCCTCACATATATGTCAGGAAAAAACAGGGCTGGATAAAGTCTTATTGTCCGATTTCAGTCGCTGCAGGCGTGTTTACATCTTTAAACTGCATGTTGTAGTAACTTACAAGTGCCACAAGATGGCAGCAGCTACATTTCAAAGACAGTACAGGAATTCTGCAAGTAAAGTCATTCTCCACAACACATTTCCTGCAAATGTTACACAATAAAAGCCTTGATAAGAAATTAAGGGTAAGGGTTTATGTCCACTGAAAGGCTAGAAGGCTTTTAATTTGAAGCTGATACAGGAAGTGTTGAGTAACAGCGTGATGCAGTAACTTTAACAGGGAAAACAGGAGCCAATCAAAACAAGGCTTTGTACTAAAATATGACCAATTATGCTCATCAGAGGGAATTAGAAACACTGGCCTGCCTCCAATACAAGCCTGCTTCAGATAAAGGCCTGGTACCTTCTGCAGTTCTGGTAAATAAAGGTTTTGCAGCACACACTGAATATTGGACACAAATGGAGGAAAATGTGCACATCCTCCATTATCCGTCTCAGACCTGAGTTGTTGAGGTTGATGCTGCGCAGGTTGGGGAAAAGGCGCTGCAGTGTTTCCTGAGTGTCACCCACAGAGTCCACAGTGTTATTGGCCAGCACCAGCGTGCTCAGACCCGGGTACATGATCCCAAACTTCCTCACTTCTGCCCATTCCCGCAGCTGGTTGTCCGTAATCTGCAGCAGGCGTAGCGACGGACAGGGCGTCTGGGTTTCTGACACGGTGTTGTATTCATTCATGCACAGGAAAAGCTCCTCAAGCCTGGACGAGAAGCAGAAATAGGTATGACAAAAGATCTCGGGAAAACTTGTTCGCCATTTCGTGCTCATGTTTCATCTCTTGGCTCTTTGTGCTCGAGTCCCTACATGCAGGGTCTGTGGTTGAAATGGCTTTAAGGATAAGGCTGCAAAACCAACAATGCGTTAGTGTCGAAACCTTCCCATGCTGCCTCTGGCCACTGGCTCCTGCTGAAAATGTAAATCTTTAAAAAGAGGTCACAAATATGTAGTTTCAAAAGTAATTTCCTACAAAAGCTGGGCACTGCAGCAAACAGGAGGAAAAATTCAAACTTTACAAACAGGAGGAAATTGTGAATTTGTTGGGGACTATTTTCAGCTCCGGATCAATAGACATTTGGTGCTCTAGTGAGGGCTGCGTGTGTGGGTTTGACTCAAAAACGCAATGTGTTGTTGATCGATTTTGGACAACGATCTCAAGCTCTACGGCACAGAGCAATACGATATGTTTGGGTATTAGGATAGGATATTGCCAGCCTCATCCTGTATTTCACATTATTTGCAGCCTTTTTGTGACCCAGGAACAGTGTGCACCTGCTCGTACTATCAAAAAGTATATTGCAAATTGTTGTCGTCAAGATGTACTGAACATTTACATGCTGCTTCCTGCTACTATCGTTGACATGATTGCTATGGTAGAATAGACACAGTTCGTTTGTGTGTTTCTTTAGAGACGAGGCAGAACATCTGCGGTGTACTCTGGTCTTTCCTTACTTAAATGCACAGTGATTCTATTAACCGCGCACCCACAGGCAACGTTTTACGTGCATCATCACTTACTCTGGTGTATACCGCGTGAGTGCGTGCACGGTGTGCCAGCTGACGTGCGTGTTAATGAGGACAAGTTGTCGGATCCCGGAGAACACCTCGGCCATGCTGGGCTCCAGCTCCACGCCGCTCAGAGGGTTCATGCTCAGATTGAGGAAGTCCAGGTGGGGGATGTTGGAAACGATGGTGCAGATCTGGCAACCCACAAGCGTTAATAGACAAAACAAACAAAGAAGAAGTCTTTCGAGAGAACATTAATACATACAACGCATATAACTTCGATATCGCTGGAGGTTCGAGGCTCTGTGGTGTACAACTCCACGCAGACACATAATAAATTGCAACAAACCGTTTGTTTATCAAGGCTCACAGCAGGGTTTGATTAGGCATCTCATTCTCAAGTGTGTCTAATAATGTCACAGACACGGCATATTAACATGAAGCTAACATAGACTTATCTCACGGCAGGTGTGTAGCTGATAACAATGATAATGGCTCAGTTCCATTTGGGTCAAACATACAGTTTTCAGTTTCCGACAGCTAGATGCATAGGCTCCGTTACGCAGCTTTGCTGTGGCTGACGTCTGCCTCCTCATAAATGTGACAACCACAGACTGTATAACAAGATGGACGCCGCATCTCCACTTCCTCCCACTGTGCAAAAATGAAGCCAAAATATTCATGTCGTCCATGTTTCTGGGCCTACGATGGCTACGGAGAAACCACGAGGGTCAACTTGGGCTGCTTGTATTTTCTCCCACAAGTTTCTGATCAATCAAAAATAATTCTCAGTTATCTTGTATTTTTCAGTAACACACATCAGGCAATTGCCATGTTCATTGCAAACCTCCGTCTCAATGTGACGCTCTCTATTAGTGAATGAATAGCTACATGTTCAGTGGCGACACAAGGCCGACCCTCCCACTGTCGCTCGCATCACAAAGTGAAAGGAACAGTGTGGAAACAGTAACATGACACTGACCAAACACGTCTGAAACAAATATTTGGTGTCTTAAATAATAGCCAGGCCAGTCACGGCCAGCAGAAACAAATAAATGAGACCACTTCTGTTTCTAAAGTAGCTCCACTATTGCAAGCAACGCTCCGCTGTTTAACATCTGTCTGGATTTCTAAGCACCCACCTCTACCCAGTCGTTAAGTTGATTGCGGGACAGGTCCAGCTCTACCACATGGGCGCAGAAAGCTGCGATGTCTGACCCGTCGCCGGCTTTACTGATTCCAGAGGAATTCAGAACCAGTATGCTGGGCAAGAACAGGCGATCTGTAAACAATAGTTAAGCAAACTGAACTCAAAGGAGCTTTACATGTTCATCTTCTGCGACTTTGACATAAGAACATAATGACATAGGGTGGAACTTCTTGCACGTGGTGTCAGTGCCCGCTTAGCACAACCAAACACTCTGGTGGTGATTCCCTGCATCATCACCCCTCACCTTTGATGGGGGATCCTGGCGGGCTGGACAGAACCATCACTCCTTGGCCGTAGGGGAAATTCTCCGGGTTGTATTTCTCACTCATGACTTGGACGAAGGTGCGCACCTCCTCTTCATCAGAGGACGTCTCCATGGTTCCAGCCCTGAGCAGACAAAGACACAGAGGATACAAACAACAGTGAGTTGCTTTCTTGATAATTTAGTTTTTTAAGTTTTTATATACTGTACCAAATTTATATACTGTATATAGTGTTGTTATTGTCGACAAATTCCATGAAAACACAAAAACAGACTTCCTACCCCGTTTGTGGGACTCGCCACCAAACCCATACGTTCCTATGTCTTCAAAAAACGGGTCGCAAATGTATGGTTTCTTTTTTAAGGTTCAGAAATTTTACAAAACAGCTCGGCACTGTACTTTTTATTTTGTAGCAATTATTACTCAAACGAGAACTACTTTATTTGTTGAGGACTACTTTTAGTTGCGGATTTAGTGCGCTAGTGAGTATTTAAGGCACCGGGATCAACAAGTGTGATTTAAGTCACAGTACTGTGTTGTACTTGTGCGTCATAAAAAGACGCATACATATTTTGTGTTTCCTCCAGGGACGTGTTTGGTCTCTCTCTGCCTGTCAGTCGTCTATGCGGGTAAAGGTCCAAACACAGACACGCACACACACTCAACTAACGCGAAGAATCTGCGAAAAGGCCCAAACATGAAAACCCGCTTGTATGTCACACAATGACTGTGGAAGCAGCTCAACCAGCACACGTCTTGGCGCATTGTAGTGCTTATATGCACGACATCCTCAATTTCACCTGTTTTTTTAATAACCAATAAATGAAAATATGGAAATACTTTTTTTGGGTGGGGGAAAATCCACATGCGTGTGCTGCCCAAACAAATTTGATACACGGAAAATGTTAACAATCACTGAAGACGAAAAAAAGTCTAAAACTACTGACCTTTTGTCTCCACTTGAGAATGATTATTACTGCTATAGTAGTAGTAATAGTCCAGGTAGTGATAATAATAATAAGTAGCTGTTTACGTATCGCTGTTTATTAATCTGCAGGATCTTTTAAATAGACCAATAGAGAATACAGGAGTTACGTAGTAGAAACAGCAGAGGACGTAGCAGCAGGAGCAACACGATTTCTCTGCCTTTTCTTTGTGTTTAAACCGGGGACATCGCAGGTTAACGCTGCTGCTGCTGCTGCTGCTGCTGCTGCACAGGACAAAAGGGCAACGGGTTTTTATACGGCGTGTCTGGCTGAAGCTGATTCGCAGCCCCCCCTCCCTGATTAGGCTTTTCAAATGACATGTAAAGACAGCTAAATAAATGGACAGAAAACTGTTTCAGAGCAAAAAGACAAAACAGACTTGTGTCCGTTCATGCAAGCGTTCCTTTTTCGTCTGTACGTGTTGGACTCAAAAAATAAAAAAAAAATAGGTCTCAAAATAACCCTATCGACATCCCAGAATGACAACACGACACAGGAGCAGAAACGTGAGACGCAGAGAGAGCAGGTGCACAGCCGAGCCACCTGTTCCTACCAGGAGTCACTTTGTGTGGCAGCCTGTCATCAATTAGTTGATTAGCGGAAGATTCATTGTACACAATTTTGATGATCCATCAATGTTTTTTGCCAAAATGCAGCGTCACCACTGTGCGGATTTGCTGCTTTTCTCTATTTGTGACATCACTGTGGCAAGGAAATGTCCTTCAGCTGTGCAACGTTGGCCGGACACAAGACGCAATTCAAAAGACATCAGAAAGTCTGGACATCTTCTATAAGCTGAAGGGTCGATCGACACCATTACTGACCAGATTACCTCGCATCAGATAAGACACTTACAGCGCCAACTGTGCGTTTGACACACAGAAGCGAGAGGAAACCAAACCACAACGTCTTTCATTCCATGTACTTATTCTCGGTGTAATTTTCCAGCCTGGCAGCCGCTTCCAGCGCCTGCTGCAGAGATGGTGTTGACATTTCTGGTGGTGTGACTTTGTGATGACAGAACACACGAACATCTGGCCCCTGTGTGTGTCCACACGCGGCGCCCAGGAGCCCGGGACTCGCGGGTCCCTCATCAGCCCCGATCAGCACTATCACTTTCAGACAAACGGGGGGTCTGATCACCTTAAAACTCAGCCCACCTGCGTGTCTGCGACGTCCGGACCCCGTCTGATGTTCCTGTCGCAGGTAGTTTCGCGTTTCACCGGACTCATATACCTCTGATGTGGCGGAGACCAAAGGGGGGTCTTGTTTTCATGCCTCCGGCTTTGAACGTCGATGAAACGAAGAAGAGGAGCATGTAAAAAAAACAAAAAAAACAAAACAGTTTGGGAACCAGAGAAAACTGAGCTACTTGCGGGCGAATCTAACGCGTCTTCGGACAGCTGTATTATGGTATGTGGCTGGGAGGAAGGCCGTCTTTTAACTCCGCATCAAAGGAGGGGAAGTTGCATTCTAAGGCTGACAGAATGAATAAAAAAAAAATGTTTTATCTAAAAAACCAGGTAGGCCACCAGCAGCACTGTCGCTGTTACTACACACACTTGGCAGCACAAAGCAGGGCCGCATTGAACCGACAGGGGGCGCTGCCCGAGACCGAGGCCCGGCTGCCTAATGTCGCAAAAAAACAAAACAACCAACGGACCAAATAACGAAGCTAGAAGTCGGACCTTTCGGCAGCGGCGGAGGGTCTATTTTATCCGACCGCGCACTCAACCTTGTGGCGCCGCAGCGTGACCGCCTGCACTTTTATAGATTTAGGTCTTTACATATTTTGGTGGCTGCCGCCACACGTGAACACTCGTGTTGTGTTGTGTAACGGACGCGCTGTATCTGGTTTGGAGGCTGCTTTGCACTCACCGTCCCCCGGAAGCCCCTCGGTGGTGGCGTTTGTTGTTGTTGTCGTCGTCGTCCTCAGCGTCGGTCTGAGACACGCCCACTTTCCCAACTCCGGAAGTGACGTGCGTTTTAACCGTCGGCTTCCGTACGCTGCACGTTCTCCTCCTCAGACTGTGCAGTTTAGTGATTTCGTGAACACAAATTTAAACAAAGTAACAGTGTAATGTCTGCAGTCGGAAACAATTCTTGACGAAGACATAAACGGACAGACACCAGAAATACAGCACGTTTACATTTGGGGTTCAGTCCAGTAACGGAAGGACATTAATGAGTTGGATGTCAAAGGAAAAAAAATAAATCCCATTTCATTTTAATTCAGTAGATTCTCTAACAGTTTGACTTGTATTTGTATCAATCTACTTGACCTCATTTGCTCTAGGGTTTTCTTAATTTAGAATGACAAGCAACAGAAATATTTAGGGGAATGGAATATCACTACCATACGCTGCCACCAGATGGCAGTCATGTTGTGTGCAAACAGAGACATACCTTGTATGTGGTAACTCTTCCACCAAAAGCAATAGTGGGAGAAGTATTTTTGAATTCTCAAAAATGCCATTGCAACTAAAAGTGCTGCATTTAAAACAATACTTCAGTAAATGTACAGGAGAATCATCAGCAACCTTTTGACTGATACATTATATTATTATATTATTAGATTGTTAATACAGATGCATCAATGCATAAGTAGCATTTTACAGTTGTAGCTGGTTGAGGTGGTGCTACTACTTTATATACAGTTTAGTAGTTTAGTCCAGTGGTTTCAAACCTTAATAATAATAATAACTTTATTTATATAGCACCTTTTAAAAACAAACGTTTACAAAGTGGTTTGACAGACAAAGCAAAAAACATGAGCAGAAAAGTTGTAAATAAATAAAAAGAATTAAAACTCATCATCACACGAAAGCCTGTAAAAATGTGTTTTAAGAAGTGATTTAAAAGATGTTACTGACTCTGCAAGCCTTATCTCCTCCAAGCACTTTTCAAGGGGCACATTCAAATTCAAGCATATCCCTAACCTTGAAAATGTAACGGTTAAAATCAAGCATTTTCCAAACTGTCAAGACGCCCTGCTTGTTAAACTCGGGTTTCGTTACTTCGCCTATGCCACGTTTCAAAAAAGGCTTGCTGACAGAAAGTGCAGAGAATGTACATCGAGTCAGTCTTTAAAACGTTTGCTAACAGCAGCTGGCATTGTCAGCAATGGTCCCGACAAAGGCCTACCTGTGCCTTCACGTCAGAATGCTTTCCTGACCACAGCTCTTTACAGACACACAATGGGTCACTTGTCACTACAGGGGGAAAACGGTCACTCTCTTACAAAGTGGCCGGTTTCATGGAGAGAGGCAAAGTACGGGTGAGGAGAGCTGAGCGGGGGAATATACTGCATTTGTTGCAGTAGCTGGAAGTGAGTGGGAGCTTAAAGCTGCAGTGGGATCACCGGAGGGGCGCTTCACATCAGTCTGACCACTACTTCGCCGCGTACAATGACCGTAAATGTAAAAAAACACGGGTCCTGGATTAAGACTTTCCCGCAACTACATAATTAGGTGACCAGTGTTTTCTCTAAGCTATAAAAGGAAATGATGTCACCATGTGTAGAACAAGCAGAGATCCCGGGAGGTCTCTCATAACTGACCCGAGGGCCGTTACAATTAGGCTAATCCCTGTGCTGTTCGCTCACTGGGATTCGTTTAAAACGAATGGGACGGGGCTCACGTGTGTTTAGCATATGACGCCGTAACAAGAGTATTCAGCGATATAAAGAAGGTGCGGAGCACAGTGTGAACGTCAGGAGGAGAAATCAGTCCAGAAAGATCGAGGATGATGAGCCGGGGCGAGAGGGCGTGGTCAGACACTTTCCTAATCCAGAATGATCCTGTGAGTCAGCCTCAGTCCTGGCCAGAGCCAGATTAATCCACCGGTACCTCACTGTCTGTGGGACGGAGGGGATATAAACAGAAGCAGACGAGGCCAAAAACACCAGAATTATAATCTCTCTTTTTGCTTCTACTGGATTATTATTATAACTAGGCCAACAGCTGAGAGACATGGCGCTGCTGAGGTCAGGCTGGCTGTGGAGACAGAGTGAGTATACAGGATTTTTTATTATTTTTTTTGGACGCTTTTGTTTCCCTACAGCTATCAAGGGGGCGGGGATTATAGCTTTGGCTGTCATGATAAGGAACACGCACTCAATAACTGATGTAGTGGAACTATAGTTCTGGCAACAGATTCCATTATCAAGTGTTCTTTATAATAAATTCATCAAATAAAAACGCCCCAAAAAAATGTGAAGGGATGTTCAGCTCTTCGCTTCATTTTGTATTGTGAACTTCTGTTCAGTAAGATGTTGGTTAGACAGAATAAACAATTGGAAGACGACATGTTGAGCCTGTGAAGGGTGTTTGTACTTCGTTTCAGATTTTGTAAAAAGTAGTTTTTTTGTTGTGCTTTACTACAAAGTTGACAGTAGCGGGGCAGGAAATGAGGGAAGGGAATAACATGCAACAGGCACCATGGGCTATCGGTGCTTTAACGCCTTGGCCACCAAAGGGCCCCATTTTCTGACTTTAAATAGGCTAAAATATCTATGGATTTATTGATCAGCTGCAGCTTGAAGGCCGAGCAGCCGCTGTAACCAAACAGTGCATCTTACACAACACAATCAGTTGATGTCAGAAACAGTAAATCTTTCCTCCGCCGCTGTAGCCTCTACCTGGATGAACGATGATGTTTTCTGCTTTGTTTTTTTTTGTTGTTTTTTTTAAGGAGCACTCCTTAAAAATACTAATAAAAACACACAACTCCGTCAAAACAATAGACGGACGTCTTGGCTGTTGCGGGAATCAAACATTTGACCTCCTGTTTACACATCAGTCTCTCCAACCACTGAGCTGGCAACAGCTTATTACACGCGCCGTAGGAACAACCACTGCCGGATATTTGAGAGTGGCACGTTTTTACATTTTGAAAAACACACTTTTCTTTTCTGTGGCGCAATTTCTTTCTTGACGTACACGCCGCTAAGCTAATATCGCCCCAGATTTACGGTTCGCGCTCCCAAATATGTGCTACTGTTTGCGTGGTTTGATCTCATTTCATTACACAAACATCCTCACCTGAAGTTTGTCGTTCTATATAAATTTGGAGGTGTTTTTGTCTCAGGGGATCGAGCGTGACTGGACTTCTAACAGGTGTACTGAGCATTTTCTAGAAAGTGAAACTTCACCTGTTATGAAACGCCAACCGTTGTAACATATAATCTCATTAAATGTCCCTGGCCATGTCTTTAAGTGGCTTACCCAGGACAGTCAACAGGGATGCATGCATCTGCTGGAAAACAGACTACATCCAAAAAACTTACGACTACAAATATAAACAGTGACTTCTTACATACCCATTCAGGTTATCGATCGTAGCACCGACTTTATCGACCCTCACTTTGAGGCCAATTTGGTATCTTACGCCGCCGACCCCTTCAAGGGCAAACACTAATGGTACACACTGTGACATGCGTCTCCCTCCCCAGCTTCTGTCCTAAAACGCTGGAAGTTAAACTGGTGTGACCTGTGGATAGATGGGAGTCTTTGCTTCTACAAGACTGACAGCAGGCGAGAGTTGGAGCACCGCGTCAGCCTCAAGACGACATGCGTAGACGTGAGATCTGGCCTGGAATGCGGAGGTGAAGCACGGTGACATTTAACCTTTGTGTTTCCAGCAGCAGCAGCAGCAGGCGGCTAAACGTCTGATCCTTAGTTTATTCTGATATATCATACTGGATATATATCATCCAAAATGTACCATTTAATTGGAAAGTTGATACAAGTTCCCATTTTTTAATTAGTGTGTGTGGTGAAAATGGTCTAAATATTTTATGTAGAGAGAGACTTTCTCATCTTTCTCTGATGTCTTTACCTGACAGAAGATTGATGACAATATGGGATTTTGCTTTGGTTTGTTGCGGGCTGCAGATGTGACGCCGCCAGAGAGTAATCCCAGGGAGAACCGCATCGTGGTTCAGCTCAGAGACGGCTCAACGGTCAACCTGTGTGCCAACAGCGAGGATGAATCCATGTAGGTATACTCTCGCCTCACTCTCGTCTACTCCGCTCTGCCTCCCTTTGCAACTCCCCATCAATTCTTCACTCCCATGTCTTTTTCAGAGCCTGGAAGCTGACTCTGCTGGAGACCAGGAGAAACCCGGTGAGTGCTCCGCGTTCTGTGGAAGAGCTGAAACACGACGTGGTATTTCCACCTCAGTGCTGAACGCGCTGTTCTCTTTGTGTAGGTGTTCACGTACGACCCATACGACGACTCCTACCAGGCCGTCCCCATCAACAGCTATCATACGGTCTACATCACACCTGGAGCAGGACCAGGTAAGTTACATCAAGTTAATCCTAAACTGCCGGGAATCTTTGTTGGTCTCAACATATTAAAGTTTGTCCACTTTTAAGTCAACAGAATAAAGTACTTTTACTGGAAGTACAGTGTTGGAAGCAGCATTTGGATGTTCATGCTGGGAAAAAGGGTTAACTGCACAAATAAAACATAAATATTTGGACTTGGACTCATGACCTACATTTGCTCAAGTACTAAAAATCTGCGGTACTTACACATTACATTGTAATATGTTACACAATGCAACAGTAATTAAAGTCAGAAGCACAGAATTGAAAGTCAAGCAATAATAGTAAATGATAATATATCACGCTGCATAATGAGTACTTCTGTAGTCGTGTACTTTTACTGTTACATTTTGAGTGTTGGATATGTACTTGTAAGGGAGTAGGCTATATTTTACATTGTGGCATTTTAACCTTAAGTAGTTAAGGACCTGAGTATTTATTAGCTTTAATCGGCTTCAAATTTTGAGCTGCGAGTAAGTCTAACACTCTTTGGAGGGTTGCAAATCATTAGCCCACATGCAATGCTGAAGTTACAATAGATGTAGGCACATTAAGCAATATTAACAGAACGGCAGGTCCACCCAACAAACACACGCATGCACTAAACTGACCTCTGTCCTGAGGATCCCGAGCGGCCTCATCCTCCCCTGTATGGAGTCATAGCAGTGCCATAAAAAAAGAATACATCTGGGAAGGAATAAGACAACAAATGTGGAAATATAAAAGAGAAATAAACAAATGAATAAATAAATGTGGCTATATAAAGACAAATAATTATTTTTGCTCTTGCGTGCACAAATCTTCATCATCTTCTTCATTTTTCGACGAGTAGCATGCAGCCCCATGCGCTGAAAAGCTCCCGCCAAAGCAGGATTCATGTGTGCATGAATTGATTACTCAGCCATCGGCACGAAGGCCCGCCCAAAGCCAGTTGATAGCAATAGCAAACGCAATAAGGGAAAAACAGAAGCAATATGGGCAATAAAGAATAGGCTCTTTGTGCTTGAACATTTCTGATTTCTGCCTGTTTTGTGTGAAACAATAGTAAGCTACTGTAAAAATAAATGAATAAAAAACCTAGAGGATTTTAAGGCATCTCCGTGGAAATAAAACCAGAATGACAGTTGCTGTAAACATGCATCTGATGTGTGATTTACCTCGATTTAAAGCATATAGAAAAGAAAATATTTACCCACACCTTCATCTTCAAGAGAAATATTATGTAGAGAATTTGGGCCAGGATCCATTTAAGATGGAGCGTGAGCGTCAGTTTTCGGCACTGCGCTCCTCCCTTACTATGATAATTGCCAACAACTTAACCATAAGCATTAAACGTGCCTTTTCTCTAAGGCACCCACCAGGTGGTCGTTCAGAGGGACCCATTTGATGGAGTGTGGGAGCACATCGCAGTGGGATTACTGGCAGGCATGGCAGCAGGGACAGCCATGCGATCCTTCCTGTGGATGCCCTTCTTTTTCTACTGAGATGATCTCCATTACTGACATGCCAACGCTGCACGCAGCCGGTCTGCCCCCACCGACCGGGAGCCTGACACCAGCACGTGTGGAGAGGCCTCTTTCTAGGTCTACCTCCCAAAAGCCCTCACGTTTTCTATCATCTCTGTTCAAATCACGTCGTCTGTAACAAGCAGCTGCTCTTCTGGTCGTTCAGACATTTCTTCTTGTGTGCACGTTTGCAGAATAATGAATTACTAAGCTGAAAATGATGCTATGTAACTGGATGTTCTCCCCGCTTGGATACACGGTACAACACAGTGAATCTGCTCATGTGCATTTGCAAATGTTCTTTTATCTGCTGCCTGAATTTGACACTTTACACGCTTTATAAAAGTGCAGCTTGGAAGGTGTGTAGCCTGTACAAGGAAATAAATGTATGTCTTAAAATAAAATTAGGGACGGTGATTGATGCATACAACAAACAAACTATAAATACCCGGGGTTTTTTTTAACTACGTTCTAGTTTAATAAAACAATTCATCCATCTCCGTGACAACTGAGCATGCTCCGCCCGCTGATGGAGACCATGAAGTGGGGAGCGAAAGACCCAGAAAAGGCTAGTAAATGGTCCTTGAGCTCAGATTTGTCAATGCACCATTTTAGCTTTCATTGTATGAATGCAGAACTGAAACCACAGAGACGTTCCAAAGTGAAAAAACATATGGAGTAAGTTGCATTGTTGTATTTATCATTATTGTTTATACCAAAAAAAGTATTTCTACTCTGTGTGTACCAACATTAATACTAGGAGGAAAGGTATTTTATTCTCATACTAATGATGATGCAATCACCTCAACAGACAGAGAGACGACACAAACTGCATAATTAAACATTTTAATCTTCCATTTTTGTCCATCCAGTGTATATCTGTGCGATCTGATGAAGCAACACTGAAAGAGCGAGCTGAAGTCAACGTAATCGAGTAAAGCATGTCTCAGCTCTCACCGATAATATTCTGCTGCGATGCACGAGATTTGTCACGGGATCACGATCTTGCCCTTATGATCCGTGTTAGCGTTAAAGAACGACGTTTGCAGAACTTGAAACCAAAGAAACAAGAAACCTGACTTGAACGTCTTGAGAGAAAAGGAGTATAGATTCGTAGCCTCATCATACAAAGTGAGTGTGATCAGGGGGGTGATTGCACAAAGGTTGCTCTACTGAGCTGGGCCATAAGGTTTTAATATAGACTAGTCTAATGTGATTTAAACTGCTTAGGAATAGATATATTAAGCTGAATATGTTAGCCACCCTATCAGAGGAGCTGCGTTTCCAAGGTAACAATCACTGAGGCACAAATGTGTATCCCATAAATCAGACTTGCTTTTTAGTTGGTTTTTTTTTTTTAAAGTGTCGACGGCATTTAAACAGTTCACTCTGCAGTTCGTCTTCTCATTTCTTCACTTCTGCTACAGTGGATTTTTCTTTTTTCCCTGGTAAAATGGCCTCGTGACTGTTAAAGCTGCTAAACCGTAGCAGACGGCGTGATCTTTCAGCAGGAGGGAGCAGCGCTGAGAGTCATCTTTAACCTGGGCCCCATATGTAAACCTCCATGCAGTTAGCTACGGGCGGCTAATTCCTGTGTGTACTTTCTGAAAGTTTTATTTTATTTATGTTATATTGCAGTTTGAAAGCTTTAAGAGGCGTGCGCCGCTCGCCTCAACGTACGTGATTTTGCCCGAGGTGCGTTTCCCGAATCGCTGCGACTAAAGCGCAAACTGAGCATTAGTCACAATGTCCACAATTTTGAGAATTGTCTGAAAAATATAATTTCCCTTTGAAGCAGTTGTTGGCGTGCAACATTTTTCAGATTCAGTCTGAACTTACAAAGATGAACTACCCGTTTAATTTGAGATTTAGTCAAAATCGACCCCTCTGACCCCAGTCCCAGGTCTTAGTCATAAAGTCAGACACCCATTCACAGTCGGTGTCCGTCACTGAGAGTGCAGCCGCTACAGTAACAGCTCATTTGGCAAGTACAGGAACTCATGTTATGCTCGGATATGTTTTTTCCAGCTGAGGATGGGTGTGTTGTCTTTACAAAAATAGTGATCACTTTCGGCTATTAATCATAATTTCCCCTTCTGTTACTCCTCCTTACGTGTGACTCCTCTCCGAGTGTGTCCGTTCACTTGCCCTATGGCCATCACGCCGTCACCTCCCAACTTTCCCTCCGCCTGAAGCTTCCGGATCAGGTCGTGGGGCCCCTTCCCCATCAGAGCCGACGGGTGCCTGTAGGAGCCTCCCAGGCGGTCCCACAGAGTGAAGTACTGGCCGTAATTGTAGTCGAAGAAGAGGTGGTGGTCGGTGTGGTGGGCCGAGCCGTTGATGACGGGCGTCAGAGCGCCGGGCACACGATAGTCACCATCGTGGATGGAGATGGTCCAGATGTTGACGAATACGTACAGGGCCAAGTAGAGCACCTTGTGGAGGGGGAAGAAGAACGGGTAGATGTGGTACGGGAGGCCCTGCATGAAGCCGTCCACTGGGTGAAAGGCGTGGCTGGCGAAGGGAGAGGGGATCTTCCATACGTGGTGTGGTTTGTGAAACAGCTGTTGGAGATGAGAGGGCAAAGAGGTCAGCGAGAAAATAATGGAATCTTTAAAATAAAACAGCCAAGTCATAAAGTCATCAGGTTTATAAAGAAAACATACCAGTTGTGAAAGCAAACCTAGTTTTAAGCGTATAACTTCATCATTTATTCACGTTAATCATCCATCCATAATCATGTGTTTGTATACGCATTAATATTTAGTAATTATGTACTAAATTATATACTTCTTTAGCTGGCCGTCTCTAGTTTTACTCATGTCTCTAATGTTGAACTGTCACTCAGTTGCATGCTGTTAAGTTTCCGTGTGTGTGTGTGTGTGTGTATAGTTTTAGCCACGCGACCCTCCTACACGAGGTCAGAAAGGTCAGATCATGCTGGGATACAGGAAATTACGTGGAAACGTTTCTGCTTTTCTTTGAAAAGTTCCCATAGGTCCAAACATATACAGCGTGTTCAGTGGAAAGACGTTTCTTTGACTCTAAAACACTATAAAAGCTGAGTCGGGGTTTAAACGTTTAAACGTACGAGAGCAGAGTCGATACACCGGCTGGTGCATCGACTCTGGACCCGGAACAAAAAGAGCTAAACTCATCTGCGTGACTTGAGACCGCGAGAGGGATTTGTCATGTATCGTGTCAGATAGTCAATATTATGGTACCGTAAAGACAACGAAGAAGTGGTTTGGACCCATATCTACGTTTCAGTAATTATACCGTGTCAAATGAACGGAGCGTGCGTTACGTAGCTGTGCTCACCTTGTAAATAAGCTTGTGATGTAGGAGCCGGTGAATCCAGTAGATACACATGTCCGTGAAAAACAGGAAGGAGGCCATACTCAGGAAGAGCCCGGGCCAACCTGAAGGCACACAGACCACGTCACCACCCGCAGCTCGGTGCGTCCGGGGCCTCAGCCCGACGCCAAGACTGCAGGCAAGGTGAAAGCTGGTGAGGCCATTGAGCAACTTACCCAGCGGAGAGTCACTGACGTGGTCGTACAGTTTGCTGTATCCTCGGACTTCGGCGAAAAACAAGGCCACCGTGGGAATGCTGATGACGGGAAGAGAGGTCATCGCGTATTTTATCTCCCTCCGAACCTGATTCTAAGCAGGAAAAAAAGGAAAAATAACTGATTACATAAATAACAGATGGGGGGGGGGGGGGGGAATTTATTAACCCAAAAAGAAAACGAGGAAAAATTGCCACGCTGCAAAATAAACCC
>JAVQJF010111231.1:0-17458 GCA_036023855.1 Gadopsis marmoratus | reverse complement strand
TGTTGAAGGGCTGGGGGGGTCGGGTTGGGAAGTCATAAACCTGGAAGTGAGCTTAACTGAGTCTGACAGTTATGGGGGGGGGGGGGTCACATGATCACACAACTCATTTTTGAAATATTCCAACCTCTCCCATCACTCGGTCCGTTCCTGGAGGACACGTCTGCGCAGCAGCACCTCACGTCTTGTGCCGCGTGTTGAAGACCACGAGGCGTTGGATTTACGGGTTTATTGTGGGGCTGAGCCCATAAATAAATAAACCTCGCCCCCGTTCCCATGAGCACAAAGCGATGGGGCGTCTCACCTCAACATATGGGCCACTAAAAAGGAGTGAAGGATGGGAGAAATAAGGGACGGGAAGGGATGATGGTTGGATGGTCATACTGCACTAAAAAGCATTTCCTGTTGTTGTTTTCAGAATACGCTGCATTAATCTCCTGATGATTTGAAATGATTTGCTGCACATCTCAACAGTTCGATAAAAGGATCAATGTCCTATTGAAGGACAACGTGAACAGCGGCTGCTTCTGCAGAAACAGGCTTTAACTGAATATCCTGCCACTTTAAAGTAACTTTACTATATATATTCATTAGGAAAATGAAAAACATTTTATTCTTTCACTTTCATGGTCCCCTGTTGATCAATTCTACTGACTTTGATGATCATCATACTTTTCCTGTAGCGCCATCATCAGGTCCAAGCTTTATTTTAGCCACTTCTTTGGTCCAAAACATAAATACAATAAATAAGAAACTCTTGACATCCGCCGGCTATACTTTGTGTTTCATGCCAATTAGCAAATGTTAGCATGCTAACACACCAAACTTAAAAAAAGGGGAACATTGTTGACATTATACCTGCTGAACAGCAACATGTTTAAATTGTCCTTGTGAACGTGTTAGCATGCTAATGTTAGCATTCAGCTCAAACCACCGTGGTGCGCTCAGGCCGACTTTAGCGCTGCGTGAACAAACATTAGCTTCCTCATTCATTTGAATGCGGTGTCATGTGGACGTGGTGCTGCGGCGGCCAATCAAAGACATGCAAACATGCATTCCTGGTAGAATGCCTCCTGAACGGCGTAGTTCCGCTGTTTAACTGGCAGATTAAAGATAAAATGACACCGTGCTAATTATTTAGTTGTAAAGTCCTGTCTCTAACCTCTGTGCAGGAGTCTGATAAGCCTTCAAACTCACGAACGTGCTACTCGAAGTGGACTTTGTGGACGGTGTGTAACGTCTGTCTGCGGTCGGAATGCTGCTGTACATGCTTGGCAATTCATGACATGACCACAGCAAATAATAGATAATGTTGCACTTGTGAAAAGTTAATAATAACTGCAGCTTTGCTCCTGTGGCTTGCGAGCTCGTGGGTCCGGCTGCTCCCAATCACAGCGCGCTTCACAAGTAAAGTCACGGAAAAGAACAGATTTCTTCCTTCCTCTCAGCCTGTATCGACTCCGCTCTTTGCCAGCCTCATTATCTCCTCCTCCTTTTCTTCTTCTCTGCCTTTATTACCTGTCTCCTCCTCCTCCGGTGCCTGGTTGATCCAGTAAAACATCTGCTTCTGAAAAAGCTGGCACCGTAAACGGCCCCCAGCCCCTCGGTGTCTTTACGAGGGCACTCACTCTGAACTAACAGTGGCAGAACAGCACTCGGAGGTGTTGTCCTCCCGCCTCCTCTGTCGCATATTCCTCACGCTGAGCGGACACAGAAACAGCACTTTGACGGCATCGACATCCTTTCTTCTTGCAAAGCCTCTCTCCTTCCTTTTGATTTTTTTTTCATACCTGTGGCCTTCCTGCTCCCTCCTTGTCCTCCGTTGTTTGTGCTACGATGATTCCCTGCCCTCCTCCTCCACCTCTCCGTCCTCCCTCCCTGCCGTCATTCACACTTGCTCATTGTTTTACAGCGGCTGTATTTGGACAAGGTCCTGGCTTTAGCAGCTCTAGCAAAGAAGATGAGCAGCTGTCTCTGGCACAGTGGGGGCGAACATTCAGTCTGGTGCACTTTTCCTTTACTCACTTCTCTTTTTCCCCCATTTAACCTTCATCTATTTGCTGTTATCTTTCAATCATTCTGTGTCGTTCTTTCATCTGATTTATGGCTTCCCCCCCCCTTTCCTCTCTTTAAAGACACCCTTGAGGGACAAATAACACTCCCCGCCTTCTCTCGGGGGGGGCAGGCTTCCATGCAGCTGTCAATAACATTTTAAAGGAACCTTTGAGTTTCCACGAGCAGGATAAAACTGGGCTCGACAACAGCGGCTCTACTGTAACAGACACACCGGAGTCTATTTGCATTATCTGCAGGTAACAGAGGGAGGAGATTTGCTTAAAATAAAATGAATAAAGTGGGTCGCTGCGTGATCTCACTCCGCGCACGTGAGTCTGTGGAACAGCTCATACAAAAAGCACAGAAGGTCAATCATCATTAAACGCTGGTGTGTTGGAAGATTAAGACAATGAATGAAGGAAGGCCACCCCGCTGTGCATCATAAAACTGGAGAATGCAGCTGTAATGCACTTATTCCTGCTGCTGATGACTGCAGGTTTTGCACTGAAAAAGCAACTTCCTACATTCTACAAAACAGAAGGATTCAGTCAAAAGCCTATCAGCCCCCCCCCCCCCCCCTTTGGTAAATTTGCAGAGGCAACACAAGTAAACATAATGTATTAACACAGAGGGTGCAATTACTTCTGCAATTTGCAAAAATCACTGCTTCTGCCTCTCTCGGTGTTGCACAGATGTGCATACACATTTGACTTTAATTATCCAAACAGGTTTTTATATCTGAGTGTTGATTTGACTGTAACCTTAACGTGTTGTAGCTTGTAGTGCCCCTAGCGTTACTTCACATGGTACCAGATATATTCTCTCTGCTGCCTTTTACCCTCTTTATTTATTTAACAGGGACAATAGAGTACTGTATTAGCCATCCATTTTCCATTCTCTAACAATCTTCTATCCCTCTCTCCCTTCCTCTTTCCCTTTATGTAATTGCTTCTCGCCCTGTGCAGTGAAATCCTTCTCCTGCCAACTCTATCATATCTTTTCCTTTCCCTACCCAGAGGCCTACAAACCTTATCGTCCTTCTCAGAGTTTCCAGATACCACAACAGATGAAAAGCAAGCAGTGAAAGTAGCCGAATGTGAACCACCCAGCACGCAGCCGGTCCACCCAACCAGCGACGCGTCGTCTGTGCTTATTAAACTAAATGACACAGGAACATTGCTGCGAGCAGATGCAAACACAATGCATTTGTCCAACTAATCACATTCATGTCCTTTTGCCTATTGCACATTCAGTTATTCAGAGAAGGTCTGTGTGGGTCGTTTTATTTCTCCGGTTTTTTTTTTGTCTCTCTGGAGCTCATAAATCAAGATGTAAATTAAAGCATGGGCAGCGGGTGTGCCATCAGGAAATACCATTTTGTTATCTGGCCAGTATTGCTTCATGTAAATGGGAATGAATTAGAGGGACGCATGGCTCGTGGTGCGTTACAGTCGGGGCAGTCTGTTCTAAAATTACATGCAGCATTAAATTTGGATTAAAATACAATTTTACATTATAGATATTGTTTAAAGCGTGGACATGTGTAATGAATAATATGGATTTTTCACTTGTCAAACAGAAGGTCCGTATCTGTTTTGCATATCCTGTACCCAGAGTGTAAAAAGATGACATGGACTTTCCTTGTAGGAAGAGGAGGACACCAGACACCTGCAGTAACAACGTACCAGAGCATGAACGTTCATGTTTGGTAACAGCAACAAAGAATTCCAAACTTGTGAGGAATGTAGGATTTTTATTTGGTTCTGTCGTCTTCGAGGTTTACGATGCAAGTTGCAGTGAAAAGCTCCAACTTTTCAAAGAAGCTAACGTTTCTTCTTCTCCTGTTTGGCAACACAGACAATAAAGAATGGGATATGTCTAACCCTCAGAAATGAAAAGCCTCTAAATTCCTCCCTTTTGTGGATTTACTGCCTGCTTTTACTAAAACTGCAGACAAACATCTGCTCCGTGTCTGGAAGCAAATCAATAGCCAGTCTATCTGCAATTAGTTACAGCAGCAGTAGAGATACAGCTTAAAGCCTCCCAGATCGTGCACTGCACTGGATGACTTCCACAGTCAGACAATCTACCCCAGGAGGAATCGAAAGAAGAAATAAGGAGGAGGGAGGGGGGGGATTAATTGTAAAGAATGGATAGCTCAGATTTTATTTTTGGGAGGAGAGCAAAGAGAAATATCAAGAAAGATTTAAGAAAGAATTACGCCAAGTGGGCAAAGAGAAAAAGGGCTTTTTCAGCCCTTTTTCTTTGAAACCAAGAGGTAGATTATTTTGTCAACCCATAAAAAACAAAGTGAGAAGAAATTACAGTAAGTGCAAGGCGTGAGGGGCAGCACAACACGTACAGCGAACAGTCCAGGAGATGCAGTTCATTCCGAGGTGAGTGCTAGCGATGCTTGCTCACTTCAGGCAAGTGTGGATTCAGTGTTTATGGTGCTGTGGTGGAAGGAAACATGGTGTTCTCAGCTGTTGCCGTCTGCTGAGGGCTCTTGCGGTCTGACGTGTTACTATTTTGTATCAGACAGTGATGCAGCTGCTCAGGATACTCTCTGTAGTCCGTGTCCAGGATGCAGAGACAGTGGGTGAGAGGAGGTCTGATAGTCCTGAGGTGATATTGAAAAGGGTCTTTTTATGATATAAAAAGAGAGGTGATCATGTGAGGTTGTGGAACAAACCCTCCACCATTGGCCCAAACCAACCACAAAGAAACACCTTTAAAAACACCCCTAGCCATAGGGACCTATACATATCCCGATACGTCCTGCGGCAAAGGACGCATTAACGTAAAGACACTAAAGCAAAGGGACCAGCCACAGAAATCCCAGGCTGAGAGACAGCAAGACCAGCAGCACCCACATCTGAAGCTTCTCCTCCTCTGATGCAGGCACAGGAGCTTTGAAACGCTTCCCTCCCCGGCCAGGTGCACCTCATTGAGCAGCATGTAGCACACCTGGGCAGAGAAGGAAAAGGAACTCGCCCCCACCTTAAAATCATGAATAGAAAAACGTTTAAAGTTATACCACCTGTGACAAATTGCCACCATACAATTTGGCTAAGTCCTCTGGGAGTACTGTGTTGAACAGGCAAATGAAGTAGATTCCACAAATCCCCAAATGTGACATTTGTTTAACCCTGTAGCAGCCGCAGTAATTACGACTTTCAACAAAACCCTCGGACTTTTATCCACAAGCATCGTTCCATACCCTTAGAAAAACATCTTAATTATAGAAAACATTACTGCATTTGCTAACCTCAACTAAATACTTATTTGAACCCAAACCACGTTCTCTCCCTGAACCTTACCTGAGAGGCGTGTTTGTGCGTAGACCTATCAAACCTTACCCACAGCACTGTCACATCATGAATCACTGACAAATGATGTTGAGAGTGGCGTCACATCCGAAAATGCTTTAATTCGTCGTTCTGGAGGGCCGTTACAAACGTATTATTTTGTTGTTTGATCTGGAGGACTTGCGCTCGCAGAATGTCCCTTTTGTCCAGGTGGGTCAGGGCCAGGTGAAGGGCAGCTGCCGTGGTGTCATTTGTAAAGCAGTTGGGGTCATTTAAAACCTACAGGGGTCCATTGAGGTGGGAACTGAGGTCTTAAAGTGACTCATGACTGGACCCAAGAGGCTGTTGATCTGCAAGGGAAAAGTTAAATAGGATTTCTGCTTTGAATCTGTATTGGATCAACACACAGCCAGATATGAACAGAATGAAGATGACAAAGTCATATCAGGAGCGAGTAGAGAAAAGCACACCAGAAATATCTCCCTGGCAAATTCAAATATTCACTGGTTCGACCTTCTGCCCCATTTTGCTTTTTCTCTTTTGTCTTCGTTTATCAGACGCTGCTTCGGTGCGTTTGCCCACCTGAGTGTTGTGGAAGAGCGTGAAGACATTGATTTCTGCTGAAGATACGAGAAATGGACACTGTGGATTTAACCCACATAAATCATCCTGAGAAACTGATTCATGACTTGGCATCGGGTGGCAATAGACAGTCAGGACGCGCTCATGCAAAGGTAGATGCACTAGTAAACACACACCCTTACACCTAACACCAGATGTTCTTGTTTGGCAGTTGATACCTTTCGGTCTCCCACACTGAGACACTGTCTCTCTTTTTAGCCCTGCTAGTGGATTTGATTTATGGATGTCTGTCTCTGTCCACCACTTTGGTCCCGACTGAAATATCTCAACAACTATTTGCACAGAGGCTCTTGGTCACCGGAGGATGGATCCTAATGACTTTGGTGATCACCTGTCGTTTCCTACAGCGTCGCTGGCGGGTTGACATCTTTAGCTTTTAGTCCGTAGCTACTTGAAGTAGAAAGAATAAAAAAATGTTGTCGTGTGTATTGTCCGGTATCGGCAAATCATTAAGTATTACATTCTAATTATCTACAGTGAATGAAACATATATGTTTAGGAGATATTGCTAATGTTCACTACGTACATTTCTTTAACCAGGCGAACAGTCATTTCAATTATTAGAGTACAAAAATAATTGACTATTAGTTTTAATGTGTGCAATGAAGTCATCCTTAGTTCCTTGTATTCCCTCGTATGTACCGTTACTCCGACTAGCCGCCGACAGAGAAAAGCAGGCAGGCGAGAACAGGTGAGCGTCACAGTGCCTCCTGGGTAATGCAGTTTATTTATGAATCGCCCAGAGAGCCTGATACAGAGAGTGCAGCTTGTGTCAACATCTACTGGATGGATCGGCACTGAATTTGACACTCAGACTTTCCTTCACACAAATCATACGTCTGGGCAAAGTGAATATTAAGGTCGGGAACCACCAAACAAAAACAGGGCCCACAGTCATGTTTTCCACTCTCTCACATTGATTTCAACAGCAAGGCAGTAATGAGGATCCCACCCGCGGGTATCTTTGGGAAGTTAAGTGGTCTAACACGAGGAACATACCTCCACTCACAGGAAAACCAACTCGCACATTAGAAACATGTTTAGAAAGCCAGTACGTGTAGGTGGTGGGTCAGAACAGGTCAGCGGCTGCATCACTGGATGCTACCTGTCCACAGGAAAAGGCCAAAAGTTCAGCTGCTTGTGGACGGCCACCCCACATCCTGCCCTCATGCTGTGGTGATTAGCTTCTCAGGCTCATTAGTCCTGCATATTTAAATCTGAGCATATGCTGCTCCTGTTTTATTTGCACTCTCGAGCCTCTGCAGGGAGGAAGAAGAGATATTTGCATACTTGCAGCAGCCCACCAGAGTTGGAAATAGCTTCGGACCCTTTTTTAGAGTTGCGTAAGCAACAGCATCAGTGGTCATTATATTTTCCTCCCCCTCCTTCTTTCCCCTCCCCCTCAATACCTCCCTTTTTTAATTCTCATACCCATCTGCCCACTCGTTCTTTAATTACGTTGTTATATTTTTATTTAGCATGAACAGAAAAAAGAAAAAGAGTTTGGATGGGTTTCTTTGGACTGCACTTCCCATCCAGGATATTGGCACAGTTATTTTCTTAAAGAGAAGTTTGTCAGAGATTATTAGAGTCTAATTATTAATATCAATCACTCCTTTAGCCAGATTTTGCCAATAACCGTGTAAGCAACGTAAAAGAAGTGTCAGCCATAAATCAGTGCTTTTACAACAACAATGTATTGTGAGTCAGTAGAGACAGAAAACAGAACTACAAAAACAAAATAATTTAATAAAAAGTTTACTTGCTAGAACTTTCATATTCTGAAGCTGAATAAGTGAACCACAGATTTCTTTAGCTGAGTAGCAACCAACCTCTCATGAAACATGTATATAGCACCTGAACCCACATTTTCCCCTTAAAATCTACTGTTAGTAGCTCAGCTGTGTCTGAAGGACGGCTGCTGGCGCTGGAGCTTCATGTGCATTCACCTTCTACATCTCACCTGTAGGTGTACTGCCCAAATCAAGCCTGGACATGTGACGCTGCTGTCGTAACCCTGGTTCTCTGAATATTCACGTGGACGTAAAGGTGCTCCTGACGAAGGATATTCACCAATATTCACTTTTAATTTGTTATGAATCCATCGAAATTCTGATTTCATTTTTTTAGCTCCAAATAATTGTAATCATAAACACCAGAATACTGTTGGTATGTCGCATATGGCATGTAAGACAAATACTCAGTATATATTTCCAATCTTAATTTGATAATCTTTTATCCATAATTCTTCTCATCCTGAAAGAAAGAATTAAATATTTGTTTTCTTCAGTGTCGCCTTGTACAAATGAACAGATGGGTTGGGATGGAAAACTAAGCTCCGGTTTCTTCTACATGTTTTAAAGCCAGAATATAGCGTTTGGGTGAAAGTGTCCGCTCATATCTGCCATTAATTCATCCCATTTATGGTGGGATATTTCTTTCCCCATAACAATTTGGCCTCGAACAAACTATCATGTTAAGTTTTTTAAAGTTAAGACAAACTCGGCTTGGTTCCGCCTGCAGACACGATTAAGAGCCGAGACTTATGAGATGGAAAAGAAGACAAAATAATTAAAACAATCTCGTTAATTAAACAAAAGCTTTCGGGTCGTCGTCGAGGAGTGCTGCTCGCTTCGACAGGCAGAACAAGCATCCAGTGTCCACAACATGTCGTACGTCTTTTCTCAAGAAAGGGATGGGAATGTGGGCTGCATGCCCAGCTGTCCGGGGAAATCATTTATGCACATACGGTGGAGGTTTATTGATCCAAGTGGTGAAACATGCAGGACAAGAGGAGACAGAGGAGGACACTTTTCTTTCTCTCTCTGCTGCCACGTTACTCTCCCTCCCACCTCTGCCTTGATCCGACGGCCTTTTCTGGACGACAGAAAATGCTTCACCTCTCCACCTCACATTTCCTCGAGAGGCCCAGAACCACAGAGTCCACCTGGGTACAAGAAGCTGCAGGACAGAGGTTTCGCACGGATCAGAGTCACTGAGGAGGAGACATACAGCGCCGACACATGGACAAACAGACGGAGGTCGTGGACATGCAGCGAGTAGGCAGGGAAACAGGGATGTGTGTGTTCTAGCTGAACCTGCTTTCATAGCTGCTGACTTGACTTTTAATGGCAAAGTTTACTTTAGCAGCTAATAATCACGGCAAGAAACAAGATACTAAACAAGATCCAGCCGAACCTTTGGCCTTTCGCTGTCCACAGGTAGCGTCCAGTGATGGAGCTGCTGACCTTCTGCCCCACCACCTACATACAGTACACCGGCTCCAGTATAGTGTTTTAAATGTGTGCTGGCTTGTTTGTTTTGCTGTGACTGTCTGTATTTGCTGTGTACTGTATGTTGCCCCTGTTAGTCCACAATTCCCAAAAGGTGGGATCCTCATCAACGCTGTGTTGTCTTAATAAGCATTACAATTCAATTCAGTTTAATTTATATAGCTTCAACTCATAACAAAGTTATGTCATAGCACTTGTTAATATAGAGCAGGTCTAGACCAACTATATATATGTATATATATATATATATATATACATATATATACCCACACACACACACTGTACACTTCACCATGAGCAGCGCTGGGAGACCGTGGCAAGGAAACACTGCCTTTAACAGGCAGAAACCTCGAGCAGAACCAGAACCAGGCTCTGGTGGGCGTCATCTGCCTCGACTGGTTGGGTAGGTACATTACAGCATGGAGCCACATCTCATCTCAGCAGTACCAGTAAAAGAGTAAAGTTTACAGAGACGCAGTCACTTTGAGCTCTGCGTATCTTTTTAAGTTGATTTTTATCAGCTTTTATTACACAGCAGAGGCAGACAGGAAATGGGGCAAAGAGAGTATGACATACCACAAAAGGTCGCCGGCGATGTTGTGGCAGCCATGCACTGTTTCCATTTGGCTACCAAGGCGCTCCGAGCTCAGAGTATCTTAATAAAAAGGAGGCACATACTAGCCTCATCCAAAAAGGTCAAGTTTGGACACTAATGCAAACCCCAAGTTATGTTCAGTGACAATATCACGTCCACCTCCAGTGGTATCTGCACATAGGAAATATAACATGGTTAAGGTCAGGGAAAGAGGAACGAGACACAGACTCTTGTCTCCTGCATGGAAGTCAGACGTGCTACCAACTCCACACCTTTGCTGTTACGCTGCAGTGCAGACAAAACAGGCGGAGTGGTGCAGATCCATGATTTATTAGGGATCAATGAACATTCAGGCAGGAGATCCAGTTACTGACTCTGCAGCCTGATCTCCTCAGGCAGGTCATTCCAGAGTCGAGGGTCCTGATGGCAAAAGCTCGGTCCCCTTTAGATTTAAGCCTCGACTCTGGAAGGACCAGAAGGCCCCACCTGAGGGTCTAAGGCTGCAAACTGGATCATATGGGGTCAGTGTTTCAACTATACAGCTTGGTGCCAGACCCAGGTGCCTTACAAGTGATCAGCAAAATCTTAAATATCAATACTAAATCTAACAGGGAGTCGTTAACACCTGGCGCCTCGTGTTGTGTTTTTTTGGGAACAGTCCTTGTGATGCACAGGATATGAATCCATTGTTCTCCCCAGCTGCCATGCAGCCACCAGGAAGAACGTGCTGATTAGCACAAGCATTGAGAGCTAGCATGGTTGACCACACAGAGGACACAGTGCAAGATACAGGAATTTATCCTCCATCAAAAAGGAAATACACAGAAAATTGATTTCGAAAATAAATACAAGATTCATTAATTTAAAAAAAAAACTGTTCAAATCAATATCTCATGAGAGAGAAAGTGAGTGCAGAGGGTGGAACTGTCTCTTTCAGAAAAACAGGCAGTTGTGTTTGAGTGTTTCACACATTCATCACTAGAAAGCATCTTCTCTCTGCACCCGACTCTCTGCCTCGCCTCACTTTCTAACGCCCCTCTGTTACTCCCTCCCTCTCAACTAACTCTTTGTCTAGCCTCTTTCTCTCTCACTTCATCTCAAACCCCTCGACTGCTCTGTCATCCTCTATCTGTGTCTCACCTCCCTCCCCCTGCATGTCTCTCCCTTTTATCCGCTCTCCAATTATCTCCCGTTTCCTACCATCCTTTCCCCTCGTCCAATCTGGGAACGCAGAACGGTGGACTGCCCACAACTTCTCCTATTGATTCAGACTGAAGCCGAGTTCCATCGGGTCAAAACCGTCGCCCACCACTCTTCTGTGGTACCTCGCAAACGGAGTGAGGCAGGAAATGATTATTCCTGTTTTGGAAGTTGCTTCCCGTTTCAAGGTCGTGTGTTCAGCTCCATCGCCAGAAAGCATCTATCAGTTCGTGAAAAATTCCTAATGAAGTGCCAACTCTTCCAAGCATGCTGGCAGCTTAAGTTATGTAGGACCACACACAGCTGAACAGAGGAACCCAGAAGATATGCAAGAGCACATGCACACTAGCTGACCATGATATCAGTTACAGTGCTGCGAGGGTTGGACTCAGTGTTCTGCCATGTAAATCAGGATTTATTTTAAGTAGGCTTTTACATACAAGCGATTTGCTTTGGTATATTGGTGCATAAATAAAAAATACATACAAAACAAAGCAAATTAAAGGCTTTAAAAAGTTCTGTAAATAGAAAAATTGCAAATAAAAATGTGAAGAAATATAGAGTCATGAAAATGAAGAGCTATATGTTTTGTGCAGAAGTTCAGTGTAGAGTAAAAGCAATGTGTGCAATGCACAAAGATGGAGCTGCCTTCAGGTAAGAAATGTGCTCTTGGCGCAGAGCATCGTGCAGACCCTCGCCGTGCAGACCCTCGCCGTGCAGACCCTGACCGTGCAGGTCCTCACAACATGCAGACCCTGACCGTGCAGGTCCTCATGACATGCAGACCCTGACCATGCAGACCCTGACCATGCAGGTCCTCATGACATGCAGACCCTCGCCGTGCAGACCCTGACCGTGCAGTTCCTCATGACATGGAGACCCTCGCCGTGCAGACCCTGACCGTGCAGGTCCTCACAACATGCAGACCCTGACCGTGCAGGTCCTCATGACATGCAGACCCTCGCCGTGCAGGTCCTCACGACGTGCTAACTTTAGCAACGGATTTAGCTAAGTTCGTACAACACATGCCCATTCACAGCCCTGGTAGCCCCATCTGACTGCTGACATTTCGCCATGCATTATGTTTTCTGGCGAGATCGTGGTCTTGGTTGGTTTTTAAATGTTCTACCTCACCAACACCCCCCAGCTTCTGGCTACATCAGACGGCCGTTAGCTCATTGGCTGCGCCTTAAAATAACAAAATTGTCAGCGGCAAACCGACGTCGGAGCTGAAATAATTTGAATTTTTTGGAAAATCTTTGACCAGGAAGCCCACCGAGTCGGGTGCCGCTGCTCTCCCCCCCGTAGGAAAACAGTTTTAGCAGAGTAAAGACGGAGCAGCATCATAAAGGCAGAGAGCGGCGAGAAGCACAAAGTACAGTGGAGAGGCAGCAGACGGAAAAAAACATTTAGAAAGCTCAGTGAGTATTGGCAGACTTTCCTGCGCTGGCGCTGCCTGAAGGAGACAAAAGGTCTCAGAGTCAATACAGAGTTGGTTTGTAAATGCTTTTTGACAAAGTTTGAAAGTTTTCTATGCATCATGCTGGCAGTGGTGGATGATCGCACAGAGCTCAACAGACAGTTTATCAATAGGACTGATGATACTCGACGAGTCTCGTTCCCGGGTGGGAGTGGAACGCTCATATATGGCAGCAGTACATGTTTGGGTTTAGTCAGATGTGATCTGGTTGATTGCCGAGTCTGTTGGTTGCTGGCGGTCCGCCCCTCGGCTCTGTGCTGTAGGTAACGCTGCAGCACACTGGGAGGTTCACCGAGTTTATACATGTGGGCTTCCTCCTGTAAATGAACACATGAGCTGTGGAATATTTCTGTAAACATTCCCAGCATACCGATCAGTGTTGCCACAACACACACACACACACATACCGCAGATACACACATGAACACACACACTGCCTGCATTATCCCTCCCTGAGCGGCGAGGGGCCACGTACGTACGTACCAGGTGAATAAAGTTGCTCCACGTGGACCAAAGGCTGGATTCATCAAAGACAGTTTGAATATATTAAATAACTATTAATCTAAAAGCCACTGCTAAAGAGTGCATACATGTCTGAAATAATTTAGAAGTTAAATGTTAACATCTGGAAAGTACGCTAGTTCTTGTAACATGCATGCTCTTTTTTCCTTTTGTCTTTGTTAAACTTTGATGAGTGGCCATGTTCTACTGACACCAGTCACTGAATGGTGTCACATCTATGAGCATGATGAGCAGCTGAGGGGGACTAAGATGTAAGATTCTTACCTTGTGGGACCAGAAATGACCAGGAGGACGCCACCTTTTCTGGAGTCCGAATCAGAGCTGGCATCAGCTTAAAACGCCTTTTTCCTCGTGCTTATAGTTATTTTGAAAATGGTAAATGGACTTGACTTATAAAACACTCACAGATTGCTCTCATTCACACGTCGATGGTGACGTAGCTGCCATGAAGGTGCCGGCCTCCACCCGGAGCAACTTAGATTTCGGTGTCTTGCCCAGGGACACTTCGACATGTGAACAGGAGGAGGCGGGAATCGAACCATCAACCCTGGGATTAAAGGACCTTTACCTCCTGAACCACAGCCGCCTTCACGTATGGTTGTGTTGGGAAATCAGCTTCGGGACTGGCGATTCCTTTATTTGTGCTTCATAGTGAGTTTTGATTTCCTCTAAAGATTCAACTCATGGGCGTGTCTGTTTGAATTTGTACAATATTATGCATAATTAACATCCAAAAAGACTCACTGAGTCTCACTGAGATCTGTTTCAAGAGCGACCAGGTGGAAGGACGGCGGCACGAAGACGTACGTTACAACAATAAGCACAAACATCATAAACTGTCACTGGCTGCAAAGGAGCAAACACAGTTACCATGCAAGAAAGCAATAACTCCAAACCACATCTTTACAACATCGTGAGAATGCAGTACATGTCGTCTTTCCATTTTTAATTTTTGGGTTAGCTATGTGTCTTAATGTCCATGTTGAGTTGTGAAACATGCTTGAGAAGGCAAAGTTTATTCAAATCCAGGCCAGCGATGCCAAAACCTGAGACCCGGTTTATAGAAAACACTGGCTTCTTACCTAAAATAGCTCTGCCTAACAGAATGGGCTTGTGCACACGCACACACACACACACACACTCACTGAGCTGATAAGGTTCTGTTCTGTGGACAAAGTGCAAAACAGCCAAACTTATTTCCTGTCGGTCTCTGTGTCGCCTCGGCCCTTTGTTTCTGCAAGGTACCTACTTTATGTGTCTTCCTGTATCGCTCTGCTCAGTTCGTCTCAGCCTCTGTCTCTCTCACCTTATCAGCTCCATTCCACACCAGCCTCGCCCCCCCCCTCCCTGTTTATTTTTACATGTCTCACGTCGCCCTGCTCATCCGTAACCTGACCTATACAGCCGGCAGCTGTCTATCTGCCAGTCAGAAGCCACTCAGCCCTGCCCTAATATGTCGCCTGGCTGGCTGCTTTAGCAACAGCAGGCAGGCTAGTATTATTAGAACTACAGTAACAGGGTTACGGCGTTCGAGGCTCCCCAACTGTAGGCTCACAATCTGAAAGTACAACACACAGACAGCATTATACTGTATGTACTGTGTGTTCGGCATGTAATTATTCACACACACAAACACACACGTGTGCACAGTGATACATGTAAAGTTCTGTGCTGCGTCTCCGTCATGTAAACCTGAAACAAATGAAGGTTAAATGAAGATGCAGTTCATTAGAGAGAAAGACCAGATGATAAAAGCACTGAAGTAACAATGATGACTTTTGTTATAGATTCATCTGCCTGTTGTGTTCCCCATTAGTCGTTTTGTCTATGAAAAGTGTGACTGAGCACAAAATATTCGTAGTAGTGTTTAAATGCAATGATTTTTCATCCGCTCTGTGTCTGATTGGTGCTGACAGCACTCCTACATGAGTCTGTTAGTGGATAAGAGCTCTGGGATCTAAAACACAAGTAACGTCACATTGTAGGAGAACGTACTACACATGAGTTATAAATTGAGAATGAGAATATAGAGACTATACATTTTTTCATACATAAAAATATGACCTTTTTTTAAACCACTTTTTCCACTTCACTAACTCAATACTGAGAAAATTCTAAAAGTGTTTAAAAGATCATTTGCAATTATTATATAATTATATTATTTTAAAGTATGTCAAGTCTCACGACAGAACAGATTTTAATGGATCAGAAGTTTAGTAGTGGGGTAGTTTGCCTTATAATTGTATATTGGTGCATAATAAGAAACATAGTAAGTATAAAATATATAATAAAATAAAGCAGCAACTACTTCAAGACAAGTAACAAATCTAAAATACAAAACTGAAAATAAAATGTGAAAAAAACACGAGAATAAAGCTGCCCACGCAGGCCAGAGTGGCCTCTGCTCTTCTGTTCTGCACGCGTCACTACAGTGACTGTGTATTGGGCTGTGAGCGCTGCCGAAACGCTGCCGACCTACACTCCGAGCGGCCCCTGAACGCATCCTGCTGCTGCGTCTCCTGCACAGACGCCGTGTGAGCGTGAAGAGCCAGGAGATGTGGAGGAGGGAAGCTGGGAGGACGCTGAGTGTTGGACTCTGTGGCGTCCGGCCTCCTAAACACACACACACAGAACCCTAGACCACCCACACTGCAGTGGGAGCCAGTCCTGTTGGCACCCGGTGTCACCTTCCCCACCATGTTCTGGACTCATACTTAACACCACATCTCGGGTGCCCTGAAGCCCCTCCCACCTTCAAAAAAAGGTCTGCAACACAACACAACACAACACAACACAACACAACACAACACAACACACACACACACACACACACACAGATGCAGCAGCAATGAGGAAAGAAGCGTCTCTGCAGTGGACTTTAATGAGCGCCGCAGTCAGACAGCAGTTAATAGTCATGCTAATCTCCAAGCCGCTGCCTCCATCCCTCCATTCACTCTCTGCTGTCTTTCGCTCCTCCACTCTTGCTTTCCTCCTCTATTCCCTGCAGTCATTTATATCCCTCCCCCTCTCTCTCCCTCCATCTCCTTACTTTGGTTGCTTTCTCTCGTTCACTCCTTTTAACGTGTCTCCCTTCATTCTCTCCTCGCTTCCTTGTTTTCCTCTCTGCCCCCTCGTCTCTCACCTCCTCGCTCCTGAGGTGTCCCTCTCTGAAACCCCGTGTCAGCTCTTCAGGACAGACCAGGCTTCATCCGGGCTTGGCGGTTTAAATTGTGTGTAGCTTGCATACACAAGCCACTTACTGACCTCGTCGATAGGTAATTTGGAGAAAAGAGAGAAAAAGCTAAGGAGACACGTGGAAAGAGAGATGTGAAGGCGGTTTGAACAGACGAATCGGCAGACAGACACAGACGGGAGCGAATAAGAAAAGCAGAGAAGAAGAGAACAAACGTGAATGACAAGTGATTAGTTTGAAAGCAACAGAGAGGGATTAATTGTAATGTGTGCTAATGGGGTTTCTCGAGGGCCTCATGCATATTAATAGTCAACATTGACAAAAGCACGTCATCAGACGCAGCGCCGCTCCTCTCTGCTGAAAGGCTGCTCGTACAAACTGAAATCAGAGAGGACGAGCGCTGACCCCTGGAACAAGTTTTCACTCGGTTAAATCAGTAGAAAGGGTTTTAATTAGATCCTCTCACTCCAAGCTCCCTGCAGGTGAGGCACCCACTCAACACATGCCCGACGTTAGGATTTTTTCCTGCTGAAAAAGTAATGCTGCTGCGTTACAAATTCTAGGACTTCCAAGTGGAAAAATGTTTACACGGCAAAATGTTCATTATGTTCAGTAGTTTTAATATCCGCTCATAACAATTAAAGCATAACAAAATGATTTTATTGTTGTGTCGATCAGGGTCATTTAATGGAAACCACAACCTGCCCCTGACCTTAACCAAAAAGTCGATCATGAAATTCTTTTAGATCGACGGAGGAATCACATTGGACTGTCAGGTGCTGTTTACCTCGTGTTTCTTTGTTGCAATAGATGAAAACGTCTCCAAAACCTCCAAAGTAACATGTAGGGGTTCCCCAAGGATCAATTTTAGGGCCACTTCTTTTTATTATTTATAGATTCTTTTTTGTTTTTACAGGAATGCTGGAAGTGGCTCAGCTCAGGTGTGAAACACTGTTAAATAGCTGCAATAAAATACTTCAGGCTGGACCAAACTGATAGAGCAATGCAATGCAAATGCAAAACAATCTAGTAGCTTATAATTGGAACTTGGAGATGCCATTGGTACTCGTGTGGTCAATGCTTTGTATTTCTTGTGCCTGTAAAAATAACTGTACATAAGTAAGTGTCACATTAAATATATGAGTCGGCACAGAAATGTCAGCCTCCTCTGTA
>JAVQJF010111229.1:0-45396 GCA_036023855.1 Gadopsis marmoratus | reverse complement strand
ATTTCAGTAGCCTCTTCTGCTCTATTGACCCCGTCGACGGGGGGGCAACTCCGCCCCGTTTTATGACAATGCGTCATAAGGCCGTTAAACTCATACCAAATATCCATGGGCATGTCATTCCCGAGCAAGGTACTGAGCCAGATACCCAGGGCTTAAGGGGTGTCAACCTCATGGTGATGCTGCAGGAAAAGTCAGGGGATCGTCGTTGCCATCCAGAGAAATAATCCATATATTAACTACTAATTATTAATTGCAGCTCTATTTTGACTACAGCCCTGCTATCTGCTATGTTTCAGGTTTTCTGTTCTAGGAATTCATCCTTTCATCCAGCAAGAATCTCCACACTGCAAAGAAGTGGTGTTTTTCTTTTGCCTTTTTCATAAAACTGCAATTTTAACAGCTTGTATTTGAGCAGAGAAGATGGGACATTTACAGCATTTGAGGCAGAGCAAGCTAAAAATAAGACTTGTGTGAAACCTTTTAAACCTCTGACCTATGGGTGGCTCAGCTTCATCACAAATAGTTGAACAAAAGCAACTTGGCTTTCAACTTAGCTGGCGGTTGACTCAGCTGTCCCACAACTTCAAAGTGCCATTTAGCGGCTTCATAAATCACTCTTAATGAAGGTGATATCTCATCACTGCATATTTTCGTCAAGTAATAAAACCTTGGGCCAAACACATACCTACTTTATTTTAATGCCTTCAAGGTGCTTGCCAGATGGATGCGGTGCCTCTGGTGCTGAGGCTACATTAATAAACTTGCGAACAATGGCTTTTTACCCATCCTACCTTTATTTGTTATATATAGTTTGTTATCGACTGATATGATGTGTAGCGTGAACGAAACCTTGAAGTCAGATATCTCAGCAACTGGTCAGGTAAAAGGTGGTTGGTCCTTGGTATTAAGAACGTCATCACACCCCTGAGATGTTCCCTTTGTGATCTTACTAGGTGCACCTTTAAACCATAGAAATTGATGTGGAACATTTTTATAAACTTGATTCCTGCAACGCAAAAGGTGGGATTTTAAACGCGGTTACCATGCATTATTATTCCTTGGTTTAACTTAATTCTTATCATTATCCTCCACATGAAAAAATATTCCAAATTAGCATTTTCCTAAAAGGCACGTCCCACCAGGAGAAAACCTCACAGCTGCTGCACGTCTCTTTGCTGCAGAAAAACACAGTGGCACAACAAGTCTTTCCTGGTCATACGCTGTTGAGAGACGCACAGATCAAAGCGTCTTTGTCTTGGCAAACGCTCGCGACTTCACCCTGACAGTTTCACTCTGCGTCAATCAAATTCAGCCAGGGCACATCGTCAGGCAAACACATGTCAGCTTAAAGAAGCCTCACCAAAACAACATGTCTTTCCAACACAGGAAACGCTCAACGAGAACCATTACACGGTCAATGATCACGTAAACAAGTATTTTGACATCTGAAGATGTCCGAAAATTGAGATATGCTGCGGTGCCAACTTTGGGACCCATATGAGAAATGTGTAACTAAAGGTTTTATTAACACTTCATTTTTTAAATTGGATTTTCTTTCGAATCTCAACAACAAATCCTTTGCCATCATTTTAATCGCTAATGTGAGCAAAGTGAGTAAAATGCACTTAAAAATTGAGATAGCAGTAAACAGAAAACTGGTTTCCGAGACCTCCCAGGAACCGTCTGATCTGAACTTGTGTGAAACTAAAAGCTAAAGTCCCTTAATAATGGATTGGGCCGTCAACTCTAGCTTTTAATCTGGTGAACTTACTGGTTCGGCCGGAGGCTCCACTGGTATTTTCCCTCACACCTCATTAGGATCTGAATTGCTCAGTCACACCATTATGCCTCCTCTGCCCTGTGCAGTGAGGCCTGATGTAAATAAATCAGGGTTGAAGTGACCTACAGTACAGAGAAAATTGCATTTCACAATGGATGAAAGTGTGTTTCACTATAACTGAAATTAATTAGATAAACTAGTTGAAGTCGAGATTTTAGAAATAGAATTTTTCAGAAGAGCAAGGCTGTACTAGTACACAGGAGCCGGACTTCAATAAATAACAACACTAGTGACAAGGTTATGCTTAGCGGAGCATTTAGTGGCCTGGGAATGAGAAGCCAGCATCCATCGTGACACACCGTGGAAATGTCAATTTGTACAGCCGACGATGTGCCCTGACAGCGGGCTTTTTGGAAATGTTTAGATAATTCCACCACATGTTAACTGCTGCCTTGAGGGATTACTAGGATCAACAAATGTCCTGACCTACACTATAATCCACCCTGTCAGACTATATGTTTCTGGCCTCACGTGACCCGCCTGGCAGTGCGCACTCCAGCAGGGTGTGTCACCCTCACCAGGGTGGCATGACCCTGGATGACAGGGAGCCCAGCTGGATAACAGACCGCTGGCAGGCTCCAGGTGCCTCAGCGAGTGGCCACCAACTACCGACCACGCGACATCGAACGTAAGCAAAGAAGTAGACAGAACGAAGGCACAGACAAAACAAAAGCCAGACAAAATGAAAACAAAGACAACTGTTGCCCTTTCTCTGGCACACCGCAGTGTTTTTCAGCCTTTTCGTTGCCAGGCACAGGCTGAGAACACTTGACACGGAGAGAGAGAGCATCAGCATTCTCTCCCTTGGCCGTAGATTGAGGCCCGGCACCGGGCAGAAGGTGATGCACCACGTGGCGATTGTGGCTTCACAATAGATGAGGCAGAGCATTCATGTCAGGTAGCCTCCTGGTATCCCTGCCGGGAGGAACCGTCTTCACCGAACAGGTATGTTTTCATGACACCGGATGCCTCATCTCCTTTTCTTACATTATTGTATAACGTTAAATGCCCAAGCAGAAAGAGAAACGTTCCGCGTAAGACAGCATTCAATACGGGCGAAGCTCTCAGCCGTTAGAAATGGGCTACATGTCGCAAGGATGGGTTACACACTGCGCAGTACTGGATCCTAGAAAAAAAAACAAGGCTGAACCATCACACGGCAAACCCATTTGGAACAAAAGCTGCCCTAATTTCGGCAAAGATAAGGGACGAGCCCGAGGACGACGGTTTGGCCTGCTCTCCTCTTTCCCTCCCAAAGCACAAAGGTTTGGGATATTGGCCTAGAAAAACTGAAATAGGTCAGTCAAAAGTCTCCTATACACATAAACACGCAAAAACACAGTGGACAAATACATGGATACACACAGGCCACGCAGCCAACAGGCACTATGAGATGGGGTTAATGGATCCTGAGCCATTCAAACTGCAGGCTTTAGTCAAGCATGCTACTCAGACAGGATAATGGTGGGACAGCTAGAGGGGTTTGGAAGTTCCTGAGGCCTGGTGGTGATACTGCAGTGAAAAGTCTGAGGTTTCCCCCCCACCCCACACTGTCCGATTATTACTGTCCGCCAGTTTACCTCAAGTTCAAACACATCCTGCATTTTGTCTTTTACGTTTTCAATGCGCGTGTTTGTTGTTGCAACTACGTTCCTATAACACATAAAATATTAGGGAATGAAAGGGTCAGACGGCGAGATAACAGAGGTAAAAAAAAAGATAGATAAGTGTTTTTGGAAAGAAATAGAATAAAAGATAGATAAAGACGGAGGAGGAATGTTTAACCTCAGAGACAAATAGCAAAAAATTTAGAGGTCGATTACAAAAGGAAGGGGGAATGTAATTCATGATGGGAATGGTAAATTAAATATTTATTTAAGTTTAACAGAATATTTGACTTAATTTCGGCAGCCGCCTTTATCTTCCACCGGATTCTTCCAGTTACTACAGGTATGCAATAACACGCCTGACCTAATCTGCCTTGCAAAGTGAAGAACACATGGAAAAGTAAATAGTTAGAAATATCTAATTAGAAATATAAGCACGTGGGACAGTTGCTTAAAGAAAACGCAGACATGCTTGCAGCAAATCGCTACATCTGAACCTCCTCCCAGGGAATTCTGATCTTTGGCATCAGAAACAGTGCAGGCTGATCCACCTAACTCTGTTTTCAACAGCAGTGATTAAAAAGGTGGAGGGAATGAAAGTAATGGGATTAAAGACAGGCAGCTCTTTGTAAATGTGTGCCAAAGCGGTAGAGAAGACACACAGAAGCACAAAATTTCCCAACTCAAACAGTCCGTCACACACATTAATCCAGGAATTACTGGACGGGGACGCGCTCACACGCCCACATTTGAACAAATCACACAAATACGTCAGGTAACGTGTACATGCAGACAATCGCTCACGTTAAAAAAAAAACAAAAAAACAGTGTCAAAACAAGTTACAAAGCCAAAGGGGAAACTAATGAACACACATACAGAAACGCACACACGGATGCAGTGACTGACAGCTCGCGTTAAAGTAAGGGCAGGCCCGGGCATGGCAGGCGGGGGGGGGCGGGGTGACGGGAGGCAATTAGAGGCATTTTTTAGATGGTAATAGCTGCGTACAAGTCATACAGTCTATAAAAGCTATTCATAGCAGGCGAGCAGATGAGCATAGCAGTGAAAATGGCTGGTCATTGTGCCCATGACGTGGCCCCAAGGGCATGGTAGGGCGGAGCAGACAGAGACACACAAAGAAAGATGGAGGACTGGCAGCACTCTCTTACTCTGGCATGTGGGGATGCCGCAGTATCTCCAGTAGATCCCGTCTTCGTGGTCTGCAATGTAGCACCACGGCTGAACGTCCCCATCGGGATTCCTGCGGAACACGGAGGGGTAAAGGTTAGACCGTGTCCACGCTGAGATGGTTACATCTGATAACGTATCTTTCTCCTCTCCGTTTTAACTTCCTGTTAAAAAGTAAGCAGATGTACAGATATATTTTTCCTCCAGAGTGGATGAAATCAAAAACACCTGCCTTTCATTGTAGGAGAAGAAAAAGATGCTCTGCCAAGGTCAACTTTCTATAGCCTTTTGTTCACTCTTTGAATTTCAATATGGCCAAACATACAATACATGTGCTCAGCTGCTTAGAGCTGCAACTAAGTTCAGGATAAATTCAGCTTTTTTGTAATTTTTCAAAGCAAAAACACAAAAGAGATGTTACTGGTCCCAGCTTCTCAAACGTGAGGATGTGATGCTGAACTGAACCTCTCTGGGTGTTTGACTGTTGTTTGGACGAAACAAGACATACGACGACCTGGGAAATTACAACAGGACAGTTTACAGTCAAAGCGATTAACAGATGAATAGAGAAAATAATCGACTGATTGATTGGTAACTTAAATAGTCCTATTTGTTAACAGGTAGCATTTAAAAGCAAAGAGAGCAACGAACTCGTGAACTCGGCTGCCCGACCATGACAGCAGGCAGTGGACGGAGCTGAGGTTTAACCAGCTGAGACTCAGCAGACTGACCCGAGACTCTTCCCCAGATGTTGGCTGTGATGCACGTTGCCGTTTTTTTTTTCATTGCTGATAAGGACGAGGTTTAGCCATTCTTCAGTGGTTTTGGGGTTTCAGAGTGGGTTATGGGCTGCACGTAACTTTTCACAAAATAAACTGCATTTTCAGATTTGTCTGCCTTAGTGTGGAAGCAAAGGAGTGTCGTTGAGGACATTAAGGAATGAAAAGAGGGAGAAGGCAGAGGAATATAAATGGGGGAAATGGAAGGGAAGAAGGGCTGATGGCAATACAGCAGCACAAATAATGGCTACCAACTGAAAAGCCCAGCTGCAGAGGGCTGAATGCTCAATAATGTTTCAGAGGGAGATTATCTTGGCTGTCTCAATCATCTCCAGCAGCAGCCCTTGGCGCTTGCTGATTTAGCCTCTTCCTCTGCGCTCTGGAGTCTTGACCATGTATGTCAGTCAAGGGCCAGACCAATGGGTCTTTGATGGGTGGAGGAGGTTGGAGGTCGGGGTAAAGGCTCTTTGTTCTGGGCCAGACACAGATGGGATGGGTGGTGGGGCAAAACCCTTTGTCTGAGGCTGCGGCCCTCTTTTGAACTTCACAGAGGCACTTTTATCGCATCATAATAAGGCTGACAGGTCCCTCGGTGCCTTTGCGTTTCAGTTTCAGTTTCACAAAAGCGGTGAGAATTGGGACTGAGGATAGAAATGCCTAAAAGCTTTTTGCAGGCTCCATATCTCCGGGGGGGGTCATGTGACTTTGAAAATCATGACCCTCGTGGCGACTTCCAAATTGCTGATAAACCAAATCAAAGCAGGCTAGTGTGCAGTTGGAGCTCATCTTGGTGCTGTTTCAGCTCCTTAAGCTCTATTTCAGGACTATTGTGAGCAGCAAAAACGCACACCCTGTCAACTAAAAAAGCCTTCTAAGATGACATCGCTATTTTCTCTTTTTTTCTTCTTCATACCTGACTGTAATTGCCGGAGACCTTTTCTCTTCTCTTTTGACACACCTCATTGTAGCATCTTGAAAAAGCCCCGGGGCACCGCACTATCCCGTTTCGCCTTTTGTGAGCAAAGTTGTGAAGGGCGTTTCCATTCCTTTTCTTCTCCTATCAAAAATACTATCCAGAGTTTCCTCCTCTCTTTTCATACTCAAAATGAGGTATTGACAAAGATGTCGTTGTAAAGACTTTTTTTTTTGGGCGGGGTGGGGCTGGGGGGGTTGAACTCAAGTTTAAGTGCTTTAAAGCTTTTCACTCTCAATATCTGGAAAACGGCTACTGCTCTATTTCTTGCAGCCGGCAGTCGGCAACGGAGATGCGTGAAGAAAGAGCTCGCCTTGACACATTTTTATTTTTTGCTACCATTGTGCCATCAAAACAACCCAGGACTTCTCTCAACCTGACATTTTCCCATGTTCACAGGAAGCCAGCCTTGTTTTCCAGTAAATTTCGACACCATATCATGAGCCCAGATCTGTTTGTTACTCCACCCGGATTGGAGGCAGACACCTGTTTGTTTAGCTCGAGGCTACTGCTGAAACGAAAAGAAGAAAAAAGTGGGTCCAACCATCAAAACATTGGATTATTTACCCATACTCTATTTCTTTTTCCCCTTCTCTTTTTCATGCCTGTCAACGAGTAATAGCCCTATTTGAAATAAGACTCCCCAGAGTTCATCCTTAGCCACTTATGTAATTTACTGCACTTTCTTAATCACTCCCCGAGGAGGCAGACATGAATTACAATCATCAGAATGAAAAAAATCCTCAGTAGTATTTTTGACCAGTAAATGACGTGGTGTGTCCCTCCAAGCTCACTCTCCCGAACCCATGGTCCCCAAATAGTCCTTCATCCATCTCTTTCACACACACACACACACACCTGTACACACCCTTTTAGCAGAAGCATGGGAACATCATCCACAGGGCTAAAGTGAATAGGCCAGCCCACATGACATAGAAACATAATCAATCCTGCCCTGAGGTGGCAGTGTGTGTGTGTGTGTGTGTGTGTGTGTGTGTGGATCAGAAGTTGCAGAGTCTCAGATCAGCCGAGGTGTCACAGTCCTCGATGGACGGAAATCCATTCATTTTAACCCGGTCCCCTTTGTGACACTCGGATAAAAGTTGCTGACAGTGTGTGTATATTTATATATATGTGTGTGTGTGTGTGTGTGGGTTTAGGGGTTTTTATAGGGGCGGGGTTTGCATTCACATCCATGTGCGTCAGAGATGGCCTGCTTGGCTGGGAGTAGAAGAGCTTGTTGAAACGCTCCCATATCCAGAGGTAGATTGCAGACGATTTTTGGACACTTAACTGGCACAATTACAATGATTGACTCATTTTGCTCTGAATGCGCCACACACTTCGGTACAAAGCCAATTATAGCCATATTGCGTTGTGCCTCACAGGCTCTCTCCGATCCTGCATTTGAAGGCAACCGAGGCCTACATCTGAGCACAGAGAGAAAAACAGCTGTTCTTGGCTGGCTGCCGTTCAAAAGGTTCCCCTTTAATAACCATTTTCCACGTAATCAGAAAATTTACGATCACCTTTAAAATGCCTGGCACTGTGAAATCCCATAATGATTTACATCAAACTATGTGTGTATATATTGGAAGTAACATGCTTTTATTTATTTTTAAGTAGGATCCTAGAGGAACCTTTGTTTAGTTAAACTAGATAAACCAGATGAAAGCTGCACTTCCCTACGTTTTGCAGAATTGAAGATGGGAGAAATGTTGATCGGAAAAAGTGGTGGTGAGAGGCTTGTCTGGATTGGGATTTGAGGTCAACAGCAGATCAGAGTCTGGCAATTTACTGCCTGAGAGAAGACTCTTTAATTGACTTGGATGATTTAGCATGCAAACTGCTGCCTGCTGCTGTGTGCTTCATGAATGCACGTATTGAAGAGAAGAAGAGGGCTCGCTGGTTGCGGGCCGACATGTATAGTCTACTGTCTTTTGCTGTTCTCTCATGGGACCCTTGTGCAAAACACGAGGTCATGATGTTACTGTGTCATGCGTGGCTCGGAAAACCCACCACTACGCTATGATTTTCTCACCTACTTCTATTGGTATCCAGCCATGTAGATCATTTTGGTTTTATTTGCTCTGGATTTAAGATATTTGTTTCTGGGATTTCTGCCTCCACCGCAACACAAGGGAGATGAGTGAAATCTAATTTGTGGTGCTCAGAGTACTGAGAAATTACCCAACAGCAACCGTGCACTTCCAGAAAAACAACCCCCGTTACTTTGGATAATCTACAGACGTCACTGCCAACAGTTTTCTTTTAAACTATTTCTTCAGAAGAAAATATGTCCAATGAAAACTGTTGAGGCCTGAGGATTATTCACAGTAACCACTGTTTATGGAAAGAGGAGATGATACTGACTTTTTTGAACATGACAGACAAAAAAGGAGGAGCTATTTTGGGCTCACTTGATTAACAGCATCAGAAAATATCTGCTTTTTTGAGAAACAGCCTGTGTACATAAAATCCTAGGAGGTAGAAGATAACTACAACTCCCAAGGTGTTTGACTGCAGGAAACATCCAACCACGGAGCACCACATTCGGAAGCAGCGCCCTCCCTCGCTTCGCAACTCTGTTAGTTAGTGGCAGAAATCTCCGAAAGTGATATTTTGAAACCTGTGCAAACAGAACTATCTACATGGCTTAAAAACCAAGTTCGAAAATATGATTGCTCAGCATTTGGGGCGAAGCAACCCTTCAAAGACAAACATACAAACATATTTGCCTATTTTATTGCATGAAATTGGTTCCTACTCTGATTCTGAGATTACTACCATGTTGATGGCCGATGCTTTAGCGCCACACGGTACATCTTCTCGCGGGACACTTCTATTAACTTCTTCAATTTAACAAAGCAGCGTGCTGGGATCGTAATATAGTCATACAAATGGTGGACAACTTTCCTGCAGTTTGCCTGACCTCACATTTGCACCTGACATCACGAAGTTTCAATTACAATCAACTTGGGGAGCACAATTCACTCTGGCATTTCCATTATCTCATCTATGTAAGGGAAAAGCATTAGAAGCCATGGTGGACACTCATAAATTGTACAGCACACACACACACCTGCATATAAATAGCTGGGAAATGGCTGGCAAAGCTATTCCACCACCCACTGAACCGTCATGCACTTCACACCCCCGTACTAATGCACCGGGGACAGAGTCCAATATCAGTCTGCAGGAACAGCAGGTTGGAAGGAACAATAAACGAAATATAAATCAGGATTTTGGATTTGTGCGATGTTCTTCGGTATGCATGTCACGAAGTACTAAGAAAAGGTCAAAGAAGTACTTGAGAAGTAAAAAGAAAAGTAACGTCTCAGCTTAATACCAGACTTAAGAGTAGATCATTTACCTCTACTTCATGGTATGAAATGAATTCTGAATCGAACCACGCTGATGATCGGTAATGTGATATTCCCTGTCGAAATGAGTCTCGCTAAGTCTCAGCTTAGACACAAGAGCTGTTGTCCTTTTCCCCAGGCTTTGCGCTCCTTTTTATTTTGCAGGGAGAACAATGTGACATTTCCCCTCTGCCCGGTTTCTCCCCGTTTTCACTGGCGTATTTTATAGCAGGCAATAAAGATGAAATGTGGGGGCTGTTAGGGCTTTTTTTCCAGCACCAGCGGTGCCCTCTGGACTAACCACTGGGAAAACGCCAGTGATGGCACGAGAAGTGAGTTTGTAATCCTCTACTGCTCTGCTACCCAACATCTGATACATGCTTAGAGGCGTGTGTTAAAGTTAATACATGTAGTGATTCCGGGCTTTGCATTATCCACCTGTGCCTTGGCCTCAGCTTTCATCTCATAAAACCACAACTGGCCTCGGGGTCAGACAAGGGTCAGACATGCCAAAAATGCCCTGTCTCTCTCTTTTTTTTTACCCCGCTTTCGGTTTTTCAATCGGGTACCCCCCCCCCCCCCCCCCCCCCGTTGTCCCACCTATTGTGGAGTTCTAGCCTGAACCATCTGCAAAAATGTAAGCCTCCGATGAAAAGACAGACAAGAGTTAGGGTAAGGAGACGAGAGAGAGTTTGAAGGTTGAACGGGGTTAAAGAAATATGGGGAACCTAATTTGAATTCCAAGCTGCGCTTCATGTAAATAAGGAGATTTGCAATCCAAATTCTGCCACGATGTCCAAGACATCTCACGAGCCAACTTCCTGCGATGAAACAAATCAAACATTACACGTCTGTCTTTGCAGTGGGACGACCCTCCTCTCTGCACGTACATGACAACACACGTGGGTGGACGCATGCACAAATACTTGACCCTATGCAGACATGCCATAAATACCATCCCTCATCTTTTCACAATGAAGTGGCCACTTTGGTCCGCATCGCACTGCTGGCTGACTCATAAGGAGGGTGTCTGAGAGAGACTGAGTGAAAGAAATCCCTCTGTCAGGGAGAAACAAAGCAATGAGCTGTCAGCGAGGTGGAAAAGCTGCTAACAGCATCGGTGGCCAAGAAAACAACTAAACCCAAACAATGAAGATGTCCATTCTGAATCGCTCGTTGGACATAATACACATGTATCCTCTGCATGTTTCCCCACTCATTAATCTTCAGAATTTCCATCCAGTTCAAGTAAAAACAAATCTGTCCAGTGCCACATCAAAGGATCATGAGTTTACAACCCTGACTTAGAGAAATGTTTCTGAGGCTTCGGGACGAGGAGGAGTAGGAGGAGGAGGAGGGGGGGAGGTGTTCTGTTTCTCATGGCGTGGCGATCGGGGCCAAGCCACTGTTCTGGACGTCTCGGTGAATTTGAACTGACTCACGAAAGAGTGAGGCTCCCTGCGAATACTCAAGTTTGACAGTGGTGCATACAGTGCTGACAGTCGTACTTGGAGTGCGACTGACGGATAGAAAGGGTTCTCTAGACACCTCAAAGCCACCGTGTCCCTTCACATTCCTCGGATAAGGGCTGGAGATTTGCTTACACAAAACTCTTTAAGTGTGTTTGCAGCCTTGTGATGACAAGGCTAAACGTTCTGTTTGGGTACCACCAATAAAATATTCAGAGGCGAATGTCTGAGCAGGCCCCCCTGTGCTCACGACCTGGTTCTAAATAATTAAAGAGTCAAATGCGTTGTCTAGCAAGTTCAAAGCTCTGTCAACCATCAGTATCTGTCTGTGTTAGAAAGATTAGTTTTAAAGGAGCCCCTTTAAAGCACTTTGACATCAATAACATGAATTATAATGATCATAAACCAACAAGATAGCTGCTAAAACGATTACACTGTGAGCCACTGCTTAGGAGCTTGTGGTAAATCTGCTGGATTTCCAGCACAAAAGGAGATTGTATTACAGTAAAACAAACAAAGGGAAACAGATGCCGTTCTTTCCAGTACAGAAAGAGCTGAAGCTTACTGTACTCCAAATGCTGGGTGGTGAAAATGAGAGAAAAGCTGACAGAATAAACTAAATGTTTACCCAGATATCTGTCTGTAGCCGTTGTAAAAGAAATGGCCATGGAGAGACAGCAGGATTAATCAGTTCATAATAACTACAACAGATGTTTAAAAAGCTACATGTAACTCTTTGAGATGAGTGTGACCTTTGAGGAACAGTGATCTGACGCGGCATTTGAAATGTTATCACTAATTCTGTTGGTTTCCATCACGCCCTCAACTGATCAGCTCCATATGTGCCAAAAAGAGCACATTGTCATGTAATGTGCTCTCTTACAGACACACTGGATTCCTGGATGTGAGTTATTTTATGCGGTGTAAGATATTCCCATGCTTTCCCTAAGTGAAGCACCATACTGCCAGTTCTGCTGCAGCTAAGTTCTGAAAAGGTTGCAGTTTGGTTAGGCTTAGCAACCACAGCTGCATGGTTATGTTATGTACATAAGTTAAAATAAGTCAACGTTGACTTTTGGTTTCACACGGGACACAAACGTGAAAGTCCTGGGTTGTCTGCAGACACCGCTCTGTATAGGTCACAATAAAGGTAAATGTGGGTCGTAATAGCTGCTGCACAGACGACCTATACGGTTGCAATTTTGGGGAGGACAGTCAGGATTTTGTTACCTTTGGACAGAGCTAGCCGTTTCCCCGTTTCCAGGCTTTGTGCTAAGCTAAGTGAGCTTTCTATTTAGCAAACAGACATGAGAGTGGTATCAATCTCCTCATCTGACTTTCTGCAAAATAGGGAATAAGCGTCTTTCTCAAAATGTTAACCCTTTCCTTTGGGATCACAAGATGAATCAGAGACCTACAAAAAGTTGGCACCACCTATTTGCATTATATTTGATGCCATACGGGCTGATGAGGCAGAAACATGTCAAAAACGTATTTAGGCCATAAAGGTTCCATCTGCCCTTGAATTAACCTTTCACCTAGAGACAATGTATTCGTCCAATACTCAATCCTGTAAATTGCTGGAATAACCCTTGGGTCGCACTCATATTATTTAAAATTAAAACTCAACAGTTGGTCCGTTGTAAACCTCCAGATCAAGAAAAGGGACTCACCTGCAGTAGTTGTGTCTGCCCAAACCACCCTCTCCATTGGGGTATTTGAGGGTGTTGTAAGGGTGCTGGAAGGTCTCATTCCAGAAGAGGCAGGGTTTACCACCATACAGGCTGGTCTGGTTCTGATAGCCCCTGTAGTCCTCTCCGTTGGCAGTGTAACACTCTGAAAAGAGAGAAATTAGACGGAGAAAGTGAGAGAATTTACTTGTGTCTGCAATAAGGCATCAGAGGTCTGTTCAGAGCAACATATTTAACAATCAAAAGCTTGGCGAGCGCTTTTAAACAAGCATGTAAAAGGCAGCCACACATGTGACCTGCTTTATTGAGGGTCTGGATTCAGTGAAACACTCTCGTGCTATTAAAATATTTTAATGTGCTTGGAATGATCATACACGATACGTTCGGAGTAATCGCATTCTGCGTCTGGGCAGGCTCAATTCATTTCAGCTCCGGCCAAACGTGTTAAAGAAAGATCAATCAAAGTATTGTTTCAATTAATGTCAATGCAGGAGAAGAAAAAATACCCCACAGATATACAACAAAAGCAAACATGGCTTGGATTTCCAGGAAGTGTATGACAACCATATGGCCAAGTCGGAGAAAGGGGGGTGAGAAAGCGGGAGAGCTGGGTTCCCAAGGCAAAACAATGGCTGGTTGAAGGTTTTTCTTCCCTGAAAGAGGGAATTCAAATAAACAATGGCTGATGGGAGTGTGATGAGCCATCGCCGCTCATCGCTCTGAGCCTTGGGGGATCCCGTCAAGAGAGTTTTAACAGCTACGACGGAATACTTCCTTTGATTGCATTATGATGGAAAATAGCAATTTATTATGTGACTGTTATGGTTACTCATGCTGCAGGTGCTCATAACTGCCGCAGAGCAGGACAGCCTCCAGTGTAACCAGCGGGGAAAAGAACAGGCTTCATGACATTGACTTGCAAAGAGTAGACGCGAGCGACGTCGCAGGGGAAACATTCTGAAGTTCTGCTATACGGTATAGGCATTTTACATTCTAAAAAATGTGCACAAATAACACTTTGTAGTGTTAACTCATCTGCCTCTCAAAATGTCGAGCAAGAGCAAAAGGAAGTATTACAACACTTTCACATCATGCCTGTCAATCAAACATTAATAAGAAAAACAACAACGCTCGCTTGTTTGGCTCGTCTCCATGGGGTCTTGTTGCCATGTATGCGGTTAGCCAATGGCCGGCCCCTTTCATCAAGCCATGTTGTCTGGGCTGAGGATGAGCTAATGCATTGCAATATGACAGTCATTATACCCCTCGGTGAGCCTGCTGTGCTCTAAGGCTCTCTGTCATTCTCTTTCGAGTCCAAGGTTTCCTAACGTCCTCTCCATCTCTTGTATCTTATCGTCTGTTCTCCTCTCTCACCGTGCTTCTCTCTTTTCCCCTCTGCTGCTTTTGCCTTTTCTGTCATCCCCTTTCAACTCACACACACAGACAAACATTTCTTTGGGGATCGCTTCGCCTCACAGCCTCGTAATGCAACGTCTGTAGTCTGTTGCCAGGTCCAACCTCTAGATGCTGTTTCACCGGTCTAGAGGAGCCAGGTAGCATCAATAATGATAATTAAAAGCCATAAAAGGGTTTCTTATTCGTGGGAGATCAATAAGCTCCCAAATCAAGTGTTGATCATATTAGAAGTTGGTTAGAAAGTGAGTAAATGGAGAATTGCATGGCCCAAACCCGAAATAAATGTTCAATCTGTTTAGTAATTAGCGTCCCATACTTTCTAGCACGCGTTGCAATATTTACGGCACTTAGCTTGCACGCAAGCAAGCATTCCAGCCTTTTGCATCCCCCACAAAAGTACTGCTAACACTTAATTTTAGAGTAAATCAGAGGCTCTCAGTGTGTCAGCCAAAGTTGCTTTTAATTAAAGTTGTTTCGACTGTGTTGTTCAGTTAAGCGTATCAGGCATCCATCGTCTGGATTACAGGAGTTCAACAGCAGCAAGGAGCTGCAGGGTGTCAGGTTCCTGCAATTATGATGCCACTCTATTGTCTGTAAATGGTTCCCCTCTCTCTTAGCAAATTAATACGGCCTCGGCATGCAAGGATATCAACCGCCGGATCGTAAATCCACTCGAGAGCGGCTGAGGCAGAACACGACTCCATAAAATTAGAAAAGCAGCTTAATGATGTTACAACAGGGGTCATGCTCTTGCTACCCTTACACAGGGGAGCGATGAGAGGGGTGGAGGAAAGTTATCATCCGGCTGACAACCAGAGGACAGGCGAGGTGCGTTAAATAATGCACAATTGGAAGGTCTCAATTGTTGCATGTGCAAAGGATGCACATGACTTTGGGGATAAGTGAGTGTTTTGATACCAATATTACTGTCAGCTGCCCTGGCATGAAGAATGATATATTTGGATGTGCGTTGTATAATATGATACATACTTTGGGAAGACAGAAATCAAATGATGACATTTCATTGCATTTACTTTTGTCTTGGTGCCGGCAGCCACGGCAACAGAAGAGAGGGAAACACTGCTGTTGAGAGTTTGGCAGCGGCACAAGCACAATCATGAGTCACTGCTCCCCAAAAGCAATCACGACGGTTACTGCCCCAGTCAGAGAGGATAACATCAGGCAGGGACAGGGCAGCCGACTGCATCCCAAATGAGCTGACGTCCTTCAAATAGCTTCCCCTCGAAAAGAGCGGGTATTAATAAAATGACTGAACTTGGCTGCATGCAGCGCTGCTCAACGCACTGTATCAAAAAGAAAGAGCCAAATGACTTTGTGAATGCCTCCTCTCCTCTCCTCCTTCAGGAAACTTTACTCTGGAGTTTCAGGATGAAGGAGAGCTTGTCTGCACATGGTCCACTTGGAACGAGCTGCTGCTGGCAATCATTCCACCCTGCGGTGGCCAAGTTAGCTTTCCAGGATGGGATGGTAAGTATGGCTGCGTTTTGCCATTGCGTGTTTTGTTTTTTTGGTGGTGGGGGGGGGGCGGGGATCCATGTGGTTTCAAGGCACCGTTTGCTTGTGGTGGGAATGGGAAGTAGCAGATCTGGAAGAACTCACAGATGACTGAGGCCATCTTAAAGATGAATGGTGCAGTAAAGAGCCCTGCAGATGGCCACACATCTATCAAACTAAAGAGGAAAGTACAATATTACTTTGGAGTGGTGTGGATATGAGCATTTTATTCTTGTCCTGAGGAGCTCATCTGCTGATTGGACCGTCACCACTTCAGGTCCACTCCCCTCCGAACACGCCCAGCCCCCCCACACCCCACACCCCACACCCCTTCCCTTGTCACCAAGCAACTGTGGCGCTCTCGTCACATGGGCCTGGCCTTTCTTGTGGTTTCATCATGGGCCGTGATGGGAAACAGAACCATCACCGCATGAAAGACGGAAAGAAGGAGGGGAAAAGAAAAATTCCTCCTATAAAATACATGCAGATCTACAAATAGAAAAAGTCCGGGAAAGCGAAGAGGAAGACTCGCCCTTGACCAAGCCCTGCGCTCACAGAATACTGCACCACCCCAGCAACGGGAGGGAGAGAGAGAGAGAGGGAAAAAAGAAAAACAGCAGAGGATTGTAGAGAGAGAGAGCAAATCGCCCTGTTATTATATTTGTTGGGATTTGTGGCTAATGACTTCCACATTGTAACTTCAAATGTGCTTGGTGATCCGAGAAAAGAAGGGAGGGAGGTGGGGGGGGGGAGTATGGGAGAATGGGGCTTTGGTCATGTGATCTCAAGAACACAAACAAACAAGCTTACAAGCAAATGGTTTCTCTGAAACGCGCTGCCAGGTCACACGAGAGCACGTATTTGTTGTGTTTGCTACAAGGGATGAAAAGCAGCGATAATTACAGACGACTGCTTCCTCACAGAGGGCTGACATAAAGCGCTTCCTTCGATCTTTATTATATGCTTTGGGTTCTAGGGACAGCAAAACATGAGCCTGAGCAATATTTCCCCTATAATAAAATGACACAGAATGAGCCCATGATAGAAACACGCATGCACAGTATTGTGCACAAAAAAACCTAATTTCTACAGGCTCTAACACCACCAGAAGAGTACATACAAGGCTTCAGAGTCCTTCCAAAGTCTACAAACAAAGGTGACATAAACGGCAGATTATTAATACACGATTTGCCACAATATGTTCCCTCTCCACTGTGTCCTGGTAGCCATTACTGTTGCGGGGCTCACTAATGTCAGTGTAGTCCAGGGACAGGCCAAACCAGGCCAGATGTAGTGGGTTATAGATTTCATTTCTGGAGGGGACACAGCTGGCTGCAACACAAGTCTGGTTCCCCTTTTCCCCAACCGAATCCATTTCCACATCAAAACCACATCAGACTTCAGAGGATCACAGGAAGGCTGCTTCACATTTGTTATCCAGGTTTCACAGATAGCCACAGATTCAGTGAGGCTCTTTTAACGAAGTCGGATGTTGCTGAGGAGAAGTCAGTCATTTATCAGAGTGGGGCGGGACGGGATGGGTGGCTCTGCAGTTAATGGACCACACCTCGCCTCCCTGCTTCTCTGAGAGGGTTTTTAAAAGTGCCCTCATGCGAGAGGGTCAATGAAAGTGCCAAAAAAAAAGCCACCGATGAGAACAGATGCCTCTAACTCTGCAGACAATGGCTTCTCAAAGGGATTTTACAGTCCTTCTCATCAATGTCATGCTTCTGTCATAGGTTGTAGCCCCAGATAACCAGGCCATAAACCAAGACCTTATTCTGTCCCAAAATAGCCTTCATCACCACCATTCTTCCTGCAAAAACCCGCCGCTGCACCACCTCCCGAGTTCACTACCACAGTAGCCACAGACCCACAGGACTCCCTGCCAAAGTTGCTGGGTAGCACCTATAAAACATGGCCCCATCTCTTTCTAGTGCGGCCACTATTATTTTGTTCTGTAATGGAAAGAGTCTAATCTGCTGGAGCCAGCGGTGGGCTAAACGTGCTGCCAACAAAAAAACTAAAAAAATCCCTCTGTTTGAAGCTGCTTGTTCCAAAAATGGAAAAGCATAAACGTATTTCACTACCATTTTTCTTCTTTTTGCCACAAGCTGCTCTCTGGTGCTTAACTTAAGTGTTGTGTCTCCAGCAATTTTGAAAAGTCAATCAGCAAACACACCGAAGCGGATAAAACATCCACCTTTGCAGGATTTCCCAAAGTGGCCAAGAGGATATCTTGCAAAACACAGCACAGATGGACCAAAGGAAGTTTTGGCTCTGTGAGTGGACAAGGATGGAACGAGGTGGGACGATTTTGAGTTTAGCTTGGCAGACGTTCAGGGAGTGACTGATGGGCTGCAGACTCTAACAATGACGTAAAGGACATTCAGGGACTTTGCTGAAACCATTGGGGGGGGAGACACTGGCAAAATGTCAACATCAGAGACCCGCCAGCCAACCTGACATGAGGGCGGATGAGGTGTCGCGTTCAATTACCTCCCTCTGGCACCTCCTTACTGTTTCCTCAAGTCATAATCAACATCTGCCAAAGAAAGAGGCCATATTTCCAAACATGATTAAAAGCGTCTTCACCTCTGATGCTGTCCTTGTCTTCCATCACACACTTACACACATCCACACAATCACACGCCTCTCCATGCAATAAGAAGACAGGGGGTTACAGGGTTAAACCAATAGAAGGGAAATCTCCCGCACACTCAACACATGCCACTGAACCTGCCCTAAACCAACTCTGACACCAGAGTAAACAAAGCCTGTGCAGCCAGGAGAAAGCAGGAGCGGGAGGGAGCCGGGGTGGGGAAGCACAGATGGGCTGAGGGTGCTCAGTACGGAGCTTTCAAAAGGTGCACAATTAGTGCATTTTGGGATCAAACCATCCCAAATTAAACCAAACTGCAAATCAGAGCAGGGCATTGAGACCGAAGGAAGGATTGTGAAAGGCAGAGCGACGGCAGTGGAAGCAGAATTAAGCCAAAAAAAACCCCAAAAAAAACAGAGAGGCAAACAGAGTGAGTCAGGGTGAGACAAAGACCATTTTTATGATCCCGCAGATTGTTAACACAGGGCTCTAATTTTCTCCTTCTTGTGCATAGCACCGATGAAGCGAGCACCGGGTTCATTTCCCCGCGTTATAGACAAGGCTGACAAAAAAAAATAAATAAAAAACCAGGCTTGTAAAATTAACAGCAAACGTTAGCGTCTCCATCGCCAGGGGTCCGAGTTTGACGGTACAAATCTCGCTCCAGAAGGGCTCTGTGGCACAGCTGCGCGCTGGGGGCCTTTACCAGCAAACGCACAACCGATGCAGGGCTCAGGAGAGCGAAAACATGTCTTGCTAATGCGTGTCCTCTGTGAAGAAAATATCACATCCCCATGTGGGTTCCCTATCGCATGCAGCCTTCGATAATCGGAGGATCTATGGCTTGTGTTTTAGACTTGCTCCCTTCTTCTTTGTGTTTCGCCTGCAAATGGATGGTAAAATGATCTCCGAGTCAACTTGCTCTGTCAGATGCCCCGATAAACATACGCTGTGACAAAACACGCATTAATCTGCACTCCTACCCACATCATTCCAGCTCTCCTTCTATCCCCCCCCCCCCCCCCCGTCCACCCAGATGCGCTTACAGTAAGAATGAAAGGGAGCAATTTTCATCAGCAGCCGCGGTATTTTAAGATGGATCCGATGTGGAGGGAAGGGAGGACACACACACACACACACGCAGTCGCACACATGTGCATAAATATGCACACAGGCTCCTTTGTTCCCGCGGTGATAGGGCCAGTGTCATTGTGGTGATGCCATTCTCGCCCACTCATCACTGTCCTGTAGACTGCACTGATGTGTGTGTGTGTGCTCACCTGTGTGTGTTTGAGTGCTCTGTCAGTTCCCTAACTCCTCTCCTCACGATGACTCAGCCTCACAAAGGCACCAATCAATTTGCGGTAACATTATATAAGCTGTGCAGCCAGCACGGCTTCGGCTCGCCTCCTGTCCGCGCTCTCGTAGGACGATTTCCACGTTTCATGTCAGAGCCACATGTAGGCCCTTTGCCCTGCACGTTAAAGGGAGCCTCCGGTGTTTTTAAAACTGGGCCCTGTTTTTACAAAGAGGAGTATGACATTCAGTTTAATCAGAAACAGAAAGTCTCGCTCAAGGGAAGGCTCTCGCTGTGAAACCTAGAGAGACGTTGAGTTGTTGCAGGAAGACGAAAAGGATCTTACTCATTAACAAAACTGTCTCTGTGGGGATCTTTTCCATAATGTTTGAATAACAGTCTGAGCCTGCCAGTGGTAAAAACGAGCACGTTTAGTGGATGTACTTTGACGCTGGACGTTGCAGCCATTGCAGCCCGCTCGCGGATGCCGGTGGAGGTGATCTACTGGACCAATTCCAAAACATTTGGTAACTATTAGTCATTTAGACCCCTAAATTTGTAAAAATAGGGCCCAGGATTTAAAACACCGCAGTTTCCCCTTAAGCCACCTTAAGATAGCACCTCGAAGAAAGGTGAACGGTGAACGGGTTGTTGCTGAGCACACCTGTTTTCGATCGTCGTGTTTGTGCTCAGGTTAGCTGGCATCTGAGGAATGTAAATTATATGTGGTTTGGTTTGGGCTGAAGCTCTGTCGGTGCTGTTGCAGGGGATTGTGTGCAATCAGTACGCACACCCCCCACACAAAACACACACAAACACCACCTCCTCTGTCTCTTCTTTCTCTCTCAAGAGGTCCTGTGTTATTACAGGGTCCAGGGAAGATGAGGTCTGACTTGGATAAATAAAAGTCTCGGGTCGAGGGGAGGGAGCGATGAGACCTGCCCTGCTGATGCAAAGAACACAAGGAAAGCACACTGCCGCACCAGATCAAAAGCTCGGGTCTCTTTCCTGTTTATTCTTAACAGACATCGTTATTAAAACAGAATGACGCCTGGTCCTTTTTAGAGTGAATCATGACAAGGTTACAGCTGAAGCCACTGAAAAGCAAAGCAGCAGAAGCGACGTAAAAGATGCGATTAGGGTTTTGAGGATATGAACATTATGTCAGCTAACCCCATGTTCATGCTCCGTTCTTCGCTTTAACAGCTGATGAGGGTGCAGGTGTTGTTAGGTGGTGTTCCAGCTTTCTCCTTACAGAGAACTCCTTTGCTGCTGTTTGGAAGACAGCTGCATATCTTGCTCTCCGGTTTAGGTTAGTTACTTCCTGCTGTGGAGATTTCCTGCCAGCAGTCATTAATGATGCCAAAATGTAATTTTGGGAATGAGAAAATCAGTGGCCCCAATTGATAGTTCAGAGTGGCTTTACAGGCGATTTTTGTCTTTGTTAAATAAACTCTTGAGAGAGTTTATAAGCCCCTGATGTTTTTAATCTCACCTGCGCAATTTTGTCATTTATTCCTTATGTTTACTGTGGTTTACAGCTGCCCTAATGATTATTTTCGCAATCGATTATTCCGCCAATAATTTCCTCAATTAATTGTTTGGTCTATAAAATTGTGAAAAATAGATATTCATATTTACTTATATTCAGTTTACAATAGAGGAGTTGCGAGGCGACCCAATGAATCAGTATCCGGGAATATTTGAATGGATCGTATTGGCTAAACTTCTTCTGACCTCCAGTATTTGGTTCAAGTAGCTCGTGAAACTTGATCAAGACGTCCCTAGTTTACATTGATATAAAACAGAGAAGGGCATAAAAGCTGCAGATTGGAGAAGCTGCAAATAAAGTTTTTAAGAACAATTTTGCTTTAAAAATAGGCTAAAAGATCAACGGATTATTAAAAGATTGTTGATCAATGTCTGTGAATCGATTACTCAATGAAATATTTCAGGTCTAGAGTGGTTTTTACCCCTTAACGCTTAGGTTTCATTGCTGTGTGAGTTGACAATAGTAGAAAAATAAAAACCTAAATAAGACCTCACCCAATCTGTCAATCGGTCTGGATATTCTCTAGAATCCGACCACCAAGGCCAAGTGTCACCAGCCTGGGAAGCACCAAAAGCGCACGTTCATCCCATTTTTTGGATTGCAACGTGTTTAAATCTTTTTTAATTATCTCGCCTGAGTGACCTGGTCAGAGCATGAGCAAGAGCACACATTTCCACTGTATCAAATCACAAAAGGCTGTCAGATACACCGCCACAGAGTGCACTTCCAAGGACACAATAACAACAGCACAATAGGCTGCTGCAGAGGGGACCACAGCGCTCAACATTCAGACCCCTTTTAACCAGCCACATCTCCAGTTCCTGATCTTGATTGTGAAAGCGATCCCTTTTCACTGTGGTTTCTGTGTCTGTGGGAAGAGCAGCAGTACTGGGAACCAGATGGCTCTAGTAAAAGACAGGGGGCATCCCACTGGCCTCCCTCAGAAGGGGATCCATTACGGAGGATCTATTGAGGGCCAGCAGATTCTGTTTCATGGCATCGGCCGAGTGTGACCACCCCTCGGTTGGCGTTGGTCGTTGGCTGGTGCCACGTAGGCTGCTGCAGACCCAGCCCTTTTTGTGTTCACCTCAGGGAGCTGTACTCACCTTCGATGCAGGACAGACAACTAAATCAGGGCCTCTTGGCAACTTGGGTTTCACCCCTTTTGAGTTCAAGCCCCTTTCAAAGGGCCTCGCATTGCAATGGGATATCACCGGCTCCACAGCTTCAGGGACAATGGTTGTTTGTGAAAACGGTTGACTGAGATGTTCCTGTGCATTTCCAAAGTAGGGTCCATGAACTGTTTAAGCTCAGCTAAATATCGGTGGGGTATCGCAGCTCGATTTAATGGGCGTTTATTTCCATATTCTTTCAAAAACGACGATACTGAAACATGTCCTCCATTCCCCTCTATTGCCCTCTCCGATCCACTGCACATTTCCCTGTCAAGGCATCTTAGCTCTGCCCGCTACTGGCTTTGTTCCTCTGTTTGCTGTCCACTTAGCTACGTCTGCTCCCTTCACTTGTCCAAATGTTTGCTCTGTCCACTTAGCCATGTCCACTTGCTTGGCCTCGTCAAGTGCTGTCGGTGGGCGTTTCCTGCAAAGAGGAAAGGCGACAATTTGCCTCTTTGGCCACAAACTGCTGCAGCTGGACACTAACCAGACCCCGGGGCTCAGGAGCGAAATTACTCTCCATTTATTTAAAGTGGTTGCCATTACCCTACCGCAGTAGAGCACAGACCTCAGTGGACCGGGCCCAACCATAACTGCTGTATAAAAAGAACCAAGTTCGCCGGACAGGTCATGTCTCACACAGTAGCAATTCAATATCCTCCCGTTATGTTCTTGGTTACGCTTCTCAAAACTCAGAATTGCATGTGACACCACAAAAATACATGGTTGCTTTGAAACTCAGCCTGTGGAGATTTTTGCAAAAACACCCAAGCAATCACTGGCGAGATGTTTGGAACATGTTACTGTTACATGTTTGAGTCAAAGACAGAATAACAGCTAATTCAGCTTAATCATACTATGTCAAAAGCTTTATTAATAGTATGTTCAAAAACAGAGATACGCAGACAAGAAGCCGAAATGGTTTTGGGCTGGTACCAAAACAAATCAAACCTCAAAGTCTAATAATGTTTTTCCTGTTCTCCTTCAAATGCAGTAACAATACATGAGCCAATGAGCACTGTTAGGGAATAGCAGCGCTGCACATCCCATTATCAACATGCCCTGATTGCTGACAACACTCTATTTTGATTTGACGTCAGTACATAAATCCAGCGTCAAAGAAGAAAGTTATATTTTGTGTATTGTTTTCATGTATCGGCCACTTTCTCCCCGAGTCCTTCAAACCATTCTCTGTGAATTAAATTCAGTTTTGATCATGAAAACAATTGTTTGCTTGAGAGTTAATGGAATTTCATAGAAGAACATAAGGCTCTGTGGTATTTCACTACTGTTTTCTGACTATTTGATTTACCTCCTCGCCCGGGTGTTCCAGCTGATGGGCTCTGACTGCTGCAGAGAGCACCAGCAAAGCTGAGAGAGAATGTCGTTCGGCATTGACTGGAGTGGGTCTCCTCATGCATACGCAAATGTCAAGGTAGACGAAGAGGCCAGGGAACACAGCGCATGCATGATAGTATTAAAAACTGTGCGAGGGGTGGGGGAAGGGAAGAGAGGGGTGAATTGGTAACAAGAGATAGGAGGAAGAAAACTTGGAGAACAATCCGGGTAGTATGAGATGAAGAGGGATGCTTTTCAGAGCTCCGTCCAAAAACAACATGTCACAGCTCATTCAGAAAAGCACTCTGGTCTTGAGTGACCTTTGGGCAACAAAACCTCACAAACCACTGTTCTGGCCACATGCGTGCACTCTCCCACCTACACGTTGTTCATCTCTTTCAAGCCTGACAGTTGTGTGCAGCCGGCAGCGGCTTGACAGCTTAATTTCATGTTGTCTCACAGGACCGCCTCCGTGGATCAGGGACCGGAGTCGCACACTCTGGTTGGGGACACCTCTCTCTCTCGCTCTCTCTCTCTCTCGCCACTCTGTTATTTGCATCACCATCGCATCCCGTCATGTGTCGTCACCTCTGAGGGGGCCTACCCATGCACCACCAACACCATCATAGAGCCTGAGGCTGGATCTAAACCTGGCTGCTTTGCATGCCGGGTCGCCCGAACCAACCGCCCGTGCAGGTGGTGATTTGCATGAGAGGTGGGAGAAAAATCAAAGAGTTGCACTCGGCGGAAGTTCGAAAAGAGAAGCGGAGAAAGCGGTTATCGACAGAGAGAGGCACTCTGATAAAATCAAACGTAAGCCTTTGAACACGACAGGACGAGAATCACAGTGGCATGATAATAAGCATGATTGTGTTTATAATAACTAGGCTTGTTTCTCCGTCTTAGTGGTTGGTGGTTTTAAGGGCGGTCCGATCCTTTTGGCATGGAAGAACAAGGGCGTTGCCCACAACTTGACCTTCGCAGGGCACCACCCAGAGGTCAACAGGAAGTAAATGGGCAGCAGCTTGACACCAAAGCACACATTTCTGACCTGGAGATGTTTTTTTTTCTCTTCCTCTGTTACCGACTGTGAGCCAGATTCAACTTACTTTCGTCCAAGTAAATGAGGGAATTCTTCAGAACTTTGGCCTGTCTTCACAAGTCAAGACATGCCGAGTATCATGTGCGTCGGGATATGCAAAAAGGGAAATGCTCTGCTCCGTTTTCTTCCATTTCAAACTCTCTACTCTCTGCGTCTGGCTTCTCAATGAGTGCAGCTCTCCGCTCATCTGTAGCTACAGTGAGCTGGTGTTACTGTCACAGGAGCACTAGACGTGGCGGAGGTTTGTATAATCAGCCATGGCTTAGGTTTTAATCTGCCTACCTGTCAATGAAGTACCATACAAGTGCACAACAATACTAGGTGATGATCAGAGGAAGAGCCTCTACCTAGCCTGTTATTACTCCTTCAGCACCGCAGCATACTTTCTTGTGGAGGGAGCATTTTATGTGCAATTTATAGGAAAACGTTTTAAATTATGGAAAAGTCTGTCAGATTTTACTTGCTTGTCTTTCCAGCGTCAGGAAAAAAAAATCTAATAAATTGCTTGGTTTGTCCAACCAACAGTCCTAAACCTAGTCCTAGAATACATTTTCTGACTATCAACTGTCTCAGCACCCATATTTTGAGAACACGTTAAAATCATTTAATCTCAATCGTCTGTTTTTTTCATTCGGGTGACACCGTTAGCAAGGTGACCCAGCTGCCGACTTTAGGGCGTGTGTTACTCCCTCACCAAGGACTGCTAGCAGCAAAGTAGCATTTTAGCATCTCTCCACTGTAACGCCATAGCCTGGTCTGTTGTCGGTCACCTCATGGTCCCAGTGTCAGTTGAAGTGGACATGCGTAGTTGGTTTTTTATTGGTGTGTTTTATTGCCTTGGTAAACTTTACTTCTTGATGCATTGCACCGACGACTCACGAGGGCTCCACGTGTGCCGGTGCATGGACACAACACTGACTGGGCTTACTGTGGACACGCAACCAGGACACGCGAGAAACCTCCTGGACATTTAAAGGAGTATAAAGTTTTACGGAGAGTGCACAAAGGTTCTAGGGAGATCGGCCCATTTGTCAGCTTACTCATGATTCCGACGAGTGATGAGAAAATAGGCAGTAAAAGCAACCATGTGTCCCCGGCAGATTGTTCTGTCCTGTGATTGATGCCGACACTTTTGCATGCCCTTGAGTGAAAGGCAATGGACTCCCATTATCTTCCAAAGTCAGGAAAAGAAAACGACAGCTACAAAACGGATGTTTTCGCTAACCCAGAGTGTAATCTCTCTGTCCAGATAGTTTTAGTGTGACATACTGAGGTATGAAGATATTGGCCAAAGCTCCAAGCGGTGCAATGGGAATAAATGTCACACGGCATGAGGCACTCAAAAGGGCCAGAAATCTGCATTTCAGAAATCTCAGCAACAGCGTCCCATTCTAAATAAAATGCCTCATGATAACCCTGAAACGAATCCACATCTCGTGAACAGTATTTCTCTCCACACTCAAAAAGAACTTAACCATTTAATTTCATTTGGTTTTGAGGGCAGTTTTTGTCCATTTGTGCACTACAATGCAAATGATTACACGGTTTTGAAGTAAAAAAGTGACCTTTACAATTCTATGCAGCTAAAGTGTAGGATTCTGGCAACTAAAAGATACACAAAATATAATATAATATACTAAAGACAAGGTATTGCTTTCATCTATTATGGGCTACCTTGCCTGCTTTCAGAGACGTGGACAATAAAAATTGTGCAGGGGATAACCACTGTCACGTCTTTCTAACACTGTGACATTACTAAAATGTAAGCCTTGCTAATAGTCACCTGTCTCTCCCGAAGGGAACTATTTTACTCTTTAGCAGCTAAAGGCTCCACTGTGTTCACCAGCTAACTTTGTCTGCTGTTTGGTGAAGCGCAGTGAGCATACAGTTGGCTGTTAGAGCTTTTTGGTGTAAACAGCTGCCTGCTTTGGCTGAAACATCAAAGATGGGACGCAAAGTGAACCAAAACCGTAACGTTAGGGGCCATGAAAACCAAACCAACAAGCTGGAAGGTGCTAAAACGGTACGCAGAGCCTTTCCAGCTTCATGAATGCTCTTTTAAAATAAGGCTGATTTGTGTTTACAAACGCTTTCCTTGCTATGTTCCCTCAAAAAAGGTGACTTGGTCACCCATTCAATTAATATGTACTTCTTCTCTTATGTACTTCTTAAATTAAATAAGTCCCGACCCTAAAGTCAACATACAACGTTGCAAAAATGTCTTCACTCTGAAAGATCCTACAAACGGTCACATCCTTAATCATGAACAGCACAGTAAAGTACAGTGCACCGATCCACCCCAGTTGTTTGTCTGAACTTGTGTCTGCAGCACAGAAGCTCACCAGGGAGGAACCGGAAAAAGCGGGGGGACCACACGGCCCACATCTGAGACCCAGACCCCATGCACCCTCTTCCCATAATGCCCTCTGACGCTCCCCTCACTGAGCTCAGAGGGTTTACCCGCACACCAAAAGCCCTTATGCAAAACTCTTTAAGAACCCGCTGTCTCTCCTCAAACCAACGCTCCATCGCGATCACCTCTGCCAACACAAGCTCGTGTTTCTTCAGCTGAAGATGGTCTGTTATTATCTTCTGAGGCAGACGATGCAGAGTATCTCCCTCTCTCACACACTCACACACAAAGATCCCTCTGTCTCATGGGTTACAGCTGTTAATGGTGGCCAGTCATAAACTGCATTGTATGGACTGCGTTTACAAGTCAAGAGTAGATTAAGTCAAGACAGACATGGTGACTGACTGTATGAGGGAGAGGTTTGAGGGGGTAGATCGGGTAAAAAGAGGAGGTGGTTTGTGTGAGCATCAGACAGAGGATGTGAGACCTCTCGGTTTGACACTTGACACGGCCCCTTTAAAATCACGAGCGGGGATGCTTGAAATGTATAGAGGCCCTGTTGTTTTCAGCTTCCTAAATGTGAGAATTTGCTGCTTTTCTTTGTTTTATAATATTTTTTAGATTGAACATCTTTGGGTTTTGGACTTTTTCACTATTTTCTGACATTATTTACATTTGCTAATTGATTTATCATGAAAATAATCAACAGAATCATATTGGACCTCAGTTTTTAGAAGTCGGTAAAAGTGCTGAGAATAGAAATGGAAATGTTAACGTCTACAATTCCCGAAGCAGACAACTGGGCAAAGTTGGTCATGTGATGTGATCAAAAGCTCCAGAAGGGCTTGTTTGCGGTTTCCAAGGTCAAGAATGAACTTTGAACCTCAACAGATTACACTAACTGTTAATAAATACGATTGCTAGCCGCACCCCTACACGCGTAGGTTGTTAGAGAAGCAGGGATATGCACATGGAAATACGCTATAATCCTGGACTTACATTCACAGGAATGTTGAAAAACCTCAGGGGCATTCGCTCGCAAACACACACAGCCAACGCACTCTGACCGGTGGTCAAGCCAAGCACCTGTGGAATCCGACCAATCGCACGTCGACCTAGTGAGCACAGAAGCTGCGGGACTGCTGCCAGATGCAGAAACTACATTCCAAACCAAAAGCGACCCGTTCAGGAGTCCGCGCAGCGTTTTCAAACCACTTCTCCGGCCACCTCGACTCGCCTACTGTGCCGCACGGCGGCGACGCCCAGTTCGGTGATGGCAATGAATCTTACAACGCCGTGCACCTGCTGGACAGCAAGCAGACGGGGAGCAGCAGCGACAGCGGCCTGCCAGTTGAAACACAGGGTTGCCAGAGCTGATTCACCTGCGGCAAGTTAGTTTGACGATATACGTCACTGCGCAGAAATCAGCCTCTGCAGATCTTCCCGGTGTGGCCTTACAAGTTACTTCATGCATGTCTAGTTAAGTGGAGACTTGGCAAAGCCTGCAGATGAAAAGAAAGCCCATGAGGCATCTCTTGCCTCCTCCGATCAGTTGGTCGAGCACAACCTGATATTAACCTGATGTTTTCTTCATCGGGCCTCATTTCTGACAGCCCCGTCGTCTGTGATCATTTAATGAGAGCGCATTCCATATTGCCGAAACGTCACAGCCTGTCCTTTTCAAGCCTCGGCTCGACACAACCAACGCTAACTGTTTTCCTTTAAAAGGTGATGGTAAGAAACACAGGCGACACACAGGTTGCGGCTCCACTTGTTTCACGTTGCTCTTGTCGGGGATCTTGCTGTTGGCAGATCAGTTGTTGCCGGCCTTTTTGCCTTGGGGAGCTCTGAATCAAAGCAATGCCTTCTTACAATCCTACGTCACAGGTTGGCATGTGACTATGAGCTGTGAGCAGCTCAACAAAAGACTGATTTTTCCTTTTCAGATTCTTTCATTGGAATATTTACTACGACTGAAAGATTCACTCAAACACTGTTAAAGCAACACCGTAACATTTTGGGAAATGCGCTCATTCACTCCCTGGCGGACGGTTGGACGACAAGATCGATACCCCACTCATGTCACTCCATTAAATATGAAGCTACAGCCAGCAGCTGGTTAGCTTAGCTTAGCAAAGGTAACGAAATCCAACTACCAGCACCTCCAAAGGTCACAACATTACATCTGTTCTTTTTAATCCGTCACAGTTTTATGTATTGTATTGTATTTCTTGGCCTAGAACATGTCATTTTTACACTACGCCTTTTGTACAGCTTAAACAATTATGGGATATGACGTCAACCAGCTGCTGGCATATTTAACGGACAGATATGAAAGATATGGATCTCCTCATCCAAGCGTATTTCCCAATGTGTCAAACTATTCCTTTTATCATCCCCCAACCCCAGGTGGGGAACCACTTGGACGGATTATAGGTTATCCCTGCATGTACTAACAGGAAAACGGCTTGCTCAACCTGCTGCCTCAACCTACATTTCAGTAAGATGATGCATCATTTACAGAAACAAGAGGGCACACATGGAGGTGCATGGTGCCCTGTGGGACTCTCACCAACCACCTTCCCCGCTGGCCCCTATCATCAGCCTGCCAGCGAGACCGGTCATGGATACCAGGAACATCAAAAGCAAAATAATCCCCCCCCCCTCGTTGATTAACCAGCACGAGCTTGTTCACAACGCCGACACCACCAGCTACATCATTACCGGCTTAGAGGGCAACTCAATTACGTCTCATCTCGACAGCTTTGACAGGACTCAGCTTCCACTTGTGTGTACTTTTGCGTGAAGGGTCTAAGCAGCTGCCAAGTGAGCAGCGGTGGGGCCACGCCGGCAGACAAAGTCTGCATGGGATCCTTTATGAAGCCCCGCGAGTTCAGGTGGAAGAGAAATCGCACACATTAAGGATAAGAGTCTGTGGCGGACTAACACTCTACAGTGGGAGCATGAAGTGTAATGTATGGCAGGAGAGCCCATTCTCATATAATAGGCTGCGTAAAGGCACTTAGCCCGGGATTCGTCTGACAGCGGTGATTTATCTGGACATCGCTAAACCACAAGGACAACCTGGGACGTATACACTCGAAACATCCACATCGGCTAGTTCAGTGCAATCCAGGGGTCATGTTGCAGCTCTGCCTGTTCCAGTGTGCCCATTTACGTCTCCCCCCCCCCCCCCCGAGGTTCCTACATTAACCAGAATGCCTTTCACCAGCCTCCAGAGCTTCAACAGAGAACAGTTTGCATCACCCACGGAGGTAAATCTCCTCCGGCTGGACCTCCTCTGTTAAAACACGAGCAGAAAGCTGCGCGTCCGCCAGGAAGGTCGCCCTCATTCTCCTGATTCTGTGGGCACGACGCTCACAACTTAACATACGCGACGGGTGTTCTGCTGCTGAGCTCTAAAGCAGCTGCAGACATCTGGCAAATCATCTGTGGCTGTAATGACACGCTGAACTAACGGCTGTGTGAGTGCACACAGGTTTGTTTTTGCTTTAGGTGCCGTTGGGTTTTCACGTCCGGTCCCAGACATTTAAAGGCGAGCAGAGCAGAGCAGAGCGGGGAAACAGTCCCTCTTTGCATCCACAACCAGAGGCTGACTTCTTGCAGACGCACGGAATGACTGTTTGACTGCACAGCAAATATGGCACAGCTGACTGAACCTAAACACAAGCGTGGCCCCCCCTCTCCTCCCCCAGTGTTATGAGGGGGAATACCACTGCTTTAAATACTTTGTTAATACATAGGTACACATGGGAGCACTTACGCACTGGCCCAGATGGCGGACCCTCTAATTTGAAATCCGAGGCTGTAATTAAGAGACAAAAAAATTAAAAAGGAAAGCACAGAGGACACATGAAACGCGGCACAAATTACAGCGAGGAGAAGTTTGTGTGGTCACCGTTATTAGATATTCACGTTCGAGCTGGATGTTCTCAGCTTTTTTGAAGTTCTGCAGACAGACGCAGGCGTCTCGTGTGAGGCTGAAACGGATGATATCTGGCGGTTTTGGGTTCATTCTGGGGGGGGGGGCTGACGTTTATATGGCTCAATAAAAGGCACAATAGCCAGTAATGCAGTAATATTATGATGGAGATGTGAAAGAAACCCAGCATGAGAGAGGTTCTGCCGTGACGGCTGAAAGTGTGACCAGTCAGACAGCTGCGCTCCATCAGCTGACAGCAGCTGGACAACAGCTGGTCAACAGGTAAACAAACACATCTGGGCCGCGGAGTCCGGCGCGTGAAAGCTGCTGCTCCGGGTTCAGGACCTCGTCCCACCGCAGGGGTTATTATCCCGATGCTCTCTAAGCCTGGTCCCCCTGGTCCCCCTGCCCCCCCCCCCCCAGGTCTGAGGTGAACTGTGGGGTCACACACTTACCTCGCGCTCCCTTCCAGCTGATGGAGGCTCCGTCTGCAAACGTCCCAATTAATAAAAAAAAAAAAGGCTTCGTTTGGGAACCCGGGACTCGGACCGGGGACCCCGGGACTCGGACCGGGGCGCCGGGCTGTGAATGGAGCTTCTCTGCCCGCGACGTGACACCGAGGAATAACAACAACCAGGGCGCTCGAACTCGCGTAGTTTCGGGCGCCTCGGACAGGACGGCAGCTCTGTGTCGGAACACACGTCTGCGGACTCGGAAAGCGGCGCGGCGAAGTTTCACTTACCGGTCTCGAGGTGGCTGAGAGCCGCGGCGGAGATCACCGCAGCGAGAAGCAGCGCAGAGGTGGCGGTGCGGGAGTCCATGGTGGGCTGCGGGGCTCTGGGGCGGCGCTCAGGTGGAGAGATGCGCAGAGCTGCTGGACCGGACCGTCCGTCCGTCCGTCCGTCCGGGTCTGTGCAGGAGTCGCTCTGTGGACCCGCGTTAAAAGTCCCTGAGCTTCAAGGCAGGTCCCACAGCTCCTACTACGCTGACACCACGAGCACGGGAACAGATAGTAGGACGCAGGGATCCTATTTCCAACCCATGTGACAGGAAACAGGGGCAGCAGATTGAACCTGCAGCGCCGGAGAAGCAGCAGAAAGACAAGAGGAGGAGGAGGGAGGGAGGGAAGGAAGGAGGGAAGGAGGGAGGGTGGACTCTCAGTGGTGCAATGAACAGCAGGTTAGTAAAGTGTAAACTGAGTTTCCCTCTTTAAAGACTGGATTTAAAGCGTATTCCCACAGTAATAGCCTGACATCAAGTTTAATATCACACTAAAACTACAAAAACACACACACACACACACACACACACACACACACACACACACACACACACACACACACACACACGATTCCAGATGGTAAAGACTACCTTTTACGCACCAAATGCCCATCATGCATTCACCATTAGGTCCCTATAGTAACAGTAAAGGCACAGATGGGATGGCACAAGAGATCAGAACTGCCACGATGTGTGACAGTTCACTGTCAACACGCCACGACAAGTTCTCTTCTGGAACATCATGGGGGGGGGGGGGGGGGTATTGTCTAGGCTTTTATGTTGGGGTCCAAATCTAATTGGGGGTCCACTACTTTTGGAAACCCCTGGGCTACGACGTGCTCACCGCTAAGCTGCACACAAAAGGCAGGGCAACTAGGAGCTCGGCCGATACACCATTTTAACAGCAACAGCATAGAAAAAGGTGGGAACGTGGAGTGAGAAGGGTTTGCGCACGATGCCGGCAGAGCAGTGGTTACAGCGTGCAGCCCTGCAGCTCCGGACAGTGCAGGTTCATCAGGATGTGGATGAGGCTGCAGGAAAATGGCTTCACTTATTTGTTTGAGAGGAGATCCCCAGTCTGGAGAGCATGCAAATGGCCCTTTCGTTTGTCTGCCCATTTGTTAACATGTAATAGATGTAAATCATTTGGTCCATAGTTAGAAATGTGAAAATGCCAAATGTTGCAGAAACAGAGCTGCATAAACAAATTTCAGGCAAATTTCATGTTAAAAGCCTGCTGCTATATGTCAGCATACATGCAACTCAACAGGTTACAGTATAAAATCAGGACGTGAAAAGAATAAGTAACATGTCCCTATTGAAGCTTCTCCCGTCTTACTCAGTGGGTAGAAACAGGTGCACTGTCACCCTCAGTGCTTCTCACCTGGCTGCCGGTGGCGCTCTAAGTGTGAAACAGCACCCTCGTGTGTTTCACTGCAAGCGACAGTGCGAACACAGTGCAGAAGTGTCCAGAGCCGAGAGCAGCCAGTCAGCCTCAAAATAGAAGAAGAAAAAAAAAGAATCCAGTATGATCTCACCGCTCTTGAGGAAAAAAAAAAAAGGCCCAACATTTATTTAGCCAAAACCGACGGGGTTGAGATGGGGAGCACAGGGAAAGTAATCTAGCATGACGTGTGTCCTGCTGTGGCCTCGAGACACCGGCTGGTAAAAAGTGCACTTACATTACAGTCAAAGGCGGAGATTGTTTGAGAGAACGAGAGTTATTATAATTGAACCATACCGACCGTTTACTATGGCTGTGACTGAGATGTCTAACCTTTTCCGAAACTGCACATCAGCCAGACATCATCAGTGGTGGTAAAGCAACTAAGCACATTTATGTTGGTTCCAATTTTGAGATACTTTCCTTGAGTGTGTTCATTTTCTGCTACTTTGTATCTCTTCTTCACTGCATTGGCTACTCAACCGCATTTATTTACTTTGCGAGCCCAGATTTTACACACAAAACATACAAGTTCAGAAAATGTGATGATAGATAAAACTACCTATCTGTATATAAAGTAGTTTAAATGAGCTGAACCTCGATTAGATATTATGTTTCTTACACATTTATGCATCGGTATACTGTGGTACTGTTACTATACTATATATACTGTACTGTATATGTAATAATTATACTGCATACGCTCACAGGAGCCATCCTTTGATACGGAAAGTACATTCGGATGACGTTACTTGTGAGTGGCTGCAAGTATCAACTCATTAATCAATAATCATGCTCTCCCAGTTGCTGTTCCCAGAGCTGATAGTGATGTTTCATGTGCCTTGTTTTGTCTGACCAACAGTCCAAAACCCAAACACATTCAGTTTCCTATCATAGACGACTAATAAGCCAGGAAATATTCACATTACAGAAGCTTGGAATTTGTAATTTTTGCTTAAAAACTGCTCAAACAATTAATGGAATATCAAAATTTCTGCCGTGCTTGCAATTTCTTTTTCTTTTTTAAATGCCGTTATCTGAAAATCGCAAGTTGATTATTTCATTATCTCGAGATGACAAAGATTGTTTTTCTCTTAAGTTGAAAATGTCAGATCAGCGAGGCACCGATTACTGATCATCACTCATCAGACTTTACTTCAATCGAGGTCTAACTCGAGGTAACGTTCAATCAGTTGTCAAGGCGCCGTCTCTGCATGCTGGCACGGCGCTCCTGGTCTCTGTTACACGTTATAAGGAGGCTAATAAGAGTAAACATCCTTTTTTTTTTTTTGGCATAAAAATAAAAAGCACGGCCGCTCTCAGCTTCCGTACAGAACTACTTGTAATTGAGTATTTGTACATTGAGGTAATTACTTGCGTCGGATGCTTCTTCCACCACTGTATCCTATATATTATCATTATTTAGTATGTGACATGTTATGAGTACGTGCTCAGCCACCGTACAAACCGGTCTTAGTGTCCTCACACTGAATGAAAACTGTGTCCATACGAAAATTAACTTGATTTGGAGTCTTGTCATTACCGCCCGTCTTCCCTGCCGTCAGTCTGTGATGCTGTGCAGTTGTGGGCTTCCTTTGTCTCCTTTGTCTCTCTCTCTTTCTGTGTGTGTGTGTGTGTGTGTGTGTGTGCGATCACATGTTGGACCTGCCTGTACACGCTGCCTGGCCACATTCCTTGTGGCCTGCTGGAGTTACTGCGATTCTGTTCTGTCTTTTTGCTCTCTCTCCAGCTGAAACAATGGCACTTCCACACATGACATTCACACTTTATTCTTTTGGCATTTTGCCTTTCAGACCGCGTTCCATTAGGGTTGGAAACGTCAGATATCGAGTATCCAAAGTCCCTCACGGTGCCACGTGCGTACATTTTTAACATGGGTGGCCGCAGTGAGAGCTGAGCCCTTCACCGTTTCGCCGGTGTGTCCTGCCGTCTGAGTTATGCAAGACGGAGGCTGGAGGTCACAGCAAGAATCATCCACTGAGATGTATTAGAAAGTACTCTGGCATCCCTGACCTGCCTGCAAATGGGAAGTTACGCATAGTTGAATTAGAAGTTGGCCCAGATGCTTTGAATTCACAAATTCAGGAGCCAAGACTATGTCATGTCCTTGTTTCCTCTTGGGTAAACACGAGTGCCTGGCCCTGAATCTTAATGCCACATTTCTCTCCTTTGTGGTCAAAACTGTTTCTCCTTCCATGCTTTTGTTCTTGGCATCCGAAGGAGAATCGTTGCCTGCATTCTACCTGAGGCTCTCGAGTCTTTTTCTTTTAGCAAGAAAAATGCTTTAATTATATGCCAGGGTCAGTTCACTCGGATTACACAGAAAACAAAGACAACAAAAAACACATTTCTCCTGGTATGAAACCATGCAGATAGGTGTTGTGTTTATTATTCTTGATTTTGAGTCTTTGACATTTCTGCCACCATGTCAGTACAATAAAAGTGAATATAAAGTACTTAAAAACGTATAGTAGACCTACAGTCAGTCATTATTTTTGGACATCATTTATTTAAAAATATATATATTTTCCACTATTTTGTTTGTAAAACACAAAAATGTCACTCATTGAATGTATCTGTAAAACTGAAAAACCAACACAAATAAAAAAGAAAAGACAAGAAAGATTAAGAAAATGACATTTAAAAACTTTCCAGAAGCTGTTTCCCGGTTATTCAGGATATCTCAGTTATTCACAGACTCACTCACTGTCAGCGTGTTCATGGGAAATTAACCTGCAACTATTTTTATAATCAATTAATAGTTTGAATTAAACACTATTGTACTCAATTGTGATTATTTGCTGCTTTTCTTCCTTAGATGATAATATACTAAATATATATTTTGGCTGTTGGTTGGACAAAACAAGCAATGTGAATAACTCAATCTGGGCTCTGCTGAAGGAAATTGTGATACGGGCAGAACAATTACTCGACTGATCGAGAAAATAACTGGCAGAATTATCAGTAATGAAAATAATCATTGCTTGCAGCCTTTGTAGGAATATGTTCCAATGAAACGGATCACAGTCCATTGTTCTGTGGATTATCCAGCGAAACCAGGATATTGTTTCTGGAAAGACTCTTGGCTGTAATTCCAACAGCAATGTTGGGAAGGCAGCAGAAATCCCCAAACCGATATCTTCAAACCTGTTAGGCAAAAACGAATTGATAAAATATGTCCTTTGGTAAAACGATCCTTCAAAATGAGCATGTTCCAGGGAGCGCACACCTCGTTTCTGAGGCTACATTTAGGGGAAGTGTGTCTTGCACCCCGATGAAAAGACTGTTCTGGGTTTTTGTATTTTTTTTGTCCTTCTGTTTCTGGCAGCAACGTGACAAGAAGAAGGATGACGATATTGTCTCCCTCTTTGACACCACCACCGAGTCATTGTTTGCTGTCGGGATCGCTCTCCTCAGTGCCAAAATAATCTCCTGCTATCGCTTGGCTCATTACATTAATTAAAAGCAAAACATGCTGGCACACACACACGCGCGCGCGCACACACACACTGACGCACAACTTATTGCGTCTACTCCTATGGGGGACGCGGTGAGTCAACGTGCTTAGTCAACCGAAGCATCTGGTTGTTGTCTGAAGCCTGTACGACCTGGCCAACAACCCCCACGCGGCCACATCAGTGTCTATATGATCCACATCATTAGTGGTTGCGCACACAACACAACACGTATTATGGTGTCACTCTCTGACCCCAGCAAAGCTCTGATGAAGTGGGCTCCCCCTGACAAATGACTGCCTCTGGCCCCATCTGTACCAGTAACACGTCCGCCCCCCCAACCATCATCTTCTCTCAACTCCTATCCCCTACACTCACACACCTGTACAGGCCCCTGAGCTTACCCGTGTTCAAAGCCAAGATAAAAGCTAACGTTTATATCCAGCCACCTGCACATAACCAGCAGCCACTGTAGCACCGCAACCCCTCCTCCCCCCCCTCCTCCTCCTCCTCCTCCTCCTCCTCCTCCGCTGACACACACCGCCATCATTCATCTTGCTCAGCCTCCCGGGTCTCTAATTAGGCTCCGGGTGGGTGACACCCTCTGGAATGTTTATTGTAACATCGCTCAGCTTCATCCCCTTTAAAAAGGAACTGTATGTAACGTTTGGCATTAATTATTACTTAATAATCACTTTATATTGCCTGTGTGTGAATGGACTGTGACGTAATAAAAAAAACTAGACCAATATATATATATATATACCAATATATATATATTGCCTATAGCAACCTGTGGACTGATTTCTATGTAGAGGACTCTACAAAATCCAACTGATTCCACCAAAATCCAACAGATGTGACGTTATGCGTCTACAGGTCAGAGGTCAGCTCCCCAACAGCACCAATAAAAACAAAAGACGGTTAACTTAGAAATTGGAGAAATCGGGGATCTTAGCCGTTAACTTGGTGATCGCAATCTCATTATTACAAACAGGAATGTCGGCCCAAACCTATGAAAAATAAGACCCAAACTGTAATAAATCATAGATGTGGCCATAACATGAGAAACATACTAATAATGTAAACTAGAATTATACTTTAAGGTGACCTCTTGCGTCCGCTGATTACTTTCCATTTGTCCAGTTTGACCAGAGGGGAAGAGGAGGAAGTGGCTGGTAGAGCATCAGCCCAGTAGCCATCTTCTAACCACATGTGGACACAATCCATTCATGTTTCTTGCACCTTGTCCATCAGCCTCAAAGGGCAAAAATACACAGGGCCTCAGTTTCAAAACCAAACCAAAAACCAAACCTAAAGCATCTCGGCCCTTTGTAAACCAGAGCCTGGTGCCTGCATAAGTCATCATTCCATTTTGGGGACATCCTATAAAAGTGACTGATTCATTTGGTGACGCAGTCAAATTTATTTGAAGTAGGGTGGCAGCAGTAGCAGTAGTGCTGAGAAATTGTAGAAATGATCATTAAAAAAAAAAGCTTAATTGGTTGTGATTTAATCAATTAGATTTAATTCTGAATTTAATTAAGCCCCGGTGGGGTATTCCTCTATGAAGCCATAAGTCTTTATCTGGATACTGCATAAATATACAGGACATGTTAAATACCTTTCCTGAAACTTGCCAAATCTGTCAGATATGGCTTTAAAGCAGTAATAATTGATTTACTGGCCACTGGAACAAGCTGTGAACACAACACTAACATATTATCACTTTATACATTTGTTGTAGCGTAAGTGTTAGCTTGTGTACTAGTAGACACAGAGCAACATTAGCATTCATTTGGTGTCATGTGTCTGGCCACCTGATTAATCTAAGTCCAATATTCACTCTCCCAAAACTCCTGAGGGAAATACAGTATCTGGCTCTTTAGCTACTAAAATGCTCCAATAAGTTCACCAGCTAGTCGCTAAGGTTGTGTTCGTGAGAGCGGTGAGTGTGAACCAAAAACAGTAAAGTTTGGGGGCAGTAAATCCAAAGCCATAAGCTAAAAGAGGCTAAAATCCTCCATAGGGCTGAGGGGAACGGCAACATTTGAAATACATGTAGTCTGTGTTAAAATAAAATGAGTGTAGCTTTAAACTACCCTCAGATTTTGAGGGCAACACATTTACAAGTCTTCTAATTAATATGTGGCCTATCAGACGTCTGTAAAACGTAGTCTACAGTGTTCTTCTAACTGAACATCCATTCTGTGCATCTTTCCTGTTGCTTGTGATCAATATAACGGAACAAAACAAGCAAATTTCCTCTATCCAATTTATCATTTCCTGCCAACAAGGACAAGGACATCACGGCTGACATCCTCACTATCATCATTCCTCCAAGTAAGAAAGTTCTTCGTATTAACTCATCACAGATCGGGAGAAGAGCCATGAAACCATGGCCAACAACGCAGCGCGCCCAGTGATCGCGGGAGAATCATCCTGAGGAGCATGAGAGCTACTTCATATCTACATGGAGAATGACATGGAGCACAAAGGACAGAAGCCATGGTACCAAAGCTCAAACGTTTTCTCTATTGGGCTGGAATGACGCTTGATGCAAATCTCAAATATCTACTTGGGAATAGCTGGCCCTGGAAAATTCCAGGAAACCTTGTTTTGCTGAAACCGAACAAATAAAATTATCATGGGCTTGCATGTTTCCTTTACATTTGGAACTGTGAGAGCTGCCTGAGCCTGGACTTCAAAGGACTGTAGAAAGTGGTCAGTAATCAACTCCAAAGGCTCTTTCTGCGCACAAACAACTCCAGGGGTCTTTAGCTTTGTGGGGTATATTGAGGTCAGGCTTGTTTTTACACGGAACCTCTTTTATTTCCCACGTCGAGCTCAGCAACATTGCAAACATCCTCCATTCGGGGGAACGCAACGTGCGAACCACAATCCGCCATATGCATAACGTAAACAGCTGATGAGAAACACACTTTGAGGATGCAAACTTTTGTACGGTGACATTGTTTACACGAGCTGAGCAAAAAGAAGATGAAAAGCGTCTTGACGTCATTTTTCATTCCGGCAGCTAAACACTTTGTGGCCAAGGGAAAACAGAAACACAGTTCTGTCGTGTCACGTATATACAGCGACGCAATCCATGAAGCAGGTTTCAGGCCACAGAGTGCAGGAACAAATGTATGTTTGCAGGTTTGTGGTTTCAGGCTATAAGCAAAGGCGATCCCCCCCCTGCACAGTCGCTGCTAGCACACCATCCTGTGCTGATGTTTGGCAGGTCTCCCGCTACGTCTCAGTGCCAATTATGAAATGAAACTAGTCAGGGGAAACTGTGTCTTCAGTGCGTTCAGAAAGCATGACAAATCTTTGCCGGTAAAAACCTTACGGAAGCTGAAGCAAGTTGTAAGATTTCAATCCGCATCCAGAGAATTACATCGTGCTGCACAGCGAGACACCACACACAGGAGCAGCAGCAAGAGACACTGCGGCTTGTATTTGAAGTGCATAAATTAGAATTAGTTTCATTAGTAGTGTATCAGTGTGAACGTAGGGAAATTCTATGTTGTATGCTTATGTGGCAAGGTACAATCTGAACTCAAATAAAGTGGCTACCATTACGGAATTATCTTTAAACTAAATCACTCCACAGGCAGCAGTGCCACACGGCTCGTGGTGGGCTAACATGAGCCGCGTGTGGTGTGTGCACACTGTTGGCAGCGGTGCCTTTCAGTCAGCACTTAGGCATTTACTGTTGCAGTTGTATGTTTGGGGGCTTAATCTGAATTTCTTTCGGAAAAAACTGTCAAAAATTAAAGTGCAGTGTAGATCACACTTAAATTTCAAGCTATTGCAATACAAATATGCAAGATATATACAATGTACATGGGTGACTTAGGTTAAAATGATTCCATTCGTTAATGATTAATCTGCCAATTATTGTCTTCATGAATCCATTAATCATTTTGTCTACAAAATGTAAAAAAAAAAGTAAATTCCTTAGAGGCCAAGGGGACGTCTTCAAGTTCCTTGTTTGTCCAAAATCCAAAGATGTTAAATTTACACGTATATATAGAAAACATTAAATCCTCACATTTGAGAAACTGGAACCAGTGAATATTTGACAGTTTGGCTTGAACGACGACTGAAATGATTAATTGACTATCAAAATAGTTTCCTATTCATTTTGTGTGTTTCAGCTCTATCATTTAGTTTTTAATTAATTTGTTGAAAAAATGCAACTACTTTCAATACCTGCATAGTGTACTGAAGTGTTTATATGGACAGCCAGAGTACAGTGGGGTACTGTATGTGCAGCATGTTGATGACAAGCTGTAGTCATTCATGCTTAAGCACTTTTAGAACCACGAACCAGTGGCTGTTCAACGGTTCAGGGTCCGGTCTGAATGGTAGGACTGAAACAAAGTGAAACTCCTCTTCCCCATGAATATGAAAAATAAGAAATTAACCTGATGAAGCCGCGGCTGCTGTGTCCTCTCATTTGGCGCAGGGCCGAGCGGGGACGGGGGACGGGGGACAGGGGACGGGGATGTGAATGCTCATGGGATCTTTGACCTTGTGGGTTCTGACATGCTGAGGAAGAGATGAATGACAAAACACAGTGGTGAGAATTCATAATAAGACTGAGGGAGAAGAACAAAAGGACCGTGATATGTATCGCACAAGCAGGTATATGCACACACACAGAAATACCACAAGCAAGTGTGTCTAGACAGTAAACCGCCTCTAGGGCCTACGAATGTGGGCTGACTACATACAAAACTGAGTGCACAAGTCTTTCAAGTGAGTAAATATCTACATAAACAATTGTGTCATGAATAGGATATGTACTGAGCAGACTAACGGTCGACTTTCACCCGATTAGATGATTGTGAAAAAAGCACTGCATGTTGCAATCGCTGAATATTAAGATGTTGTTAATTAAGGCACTAATGTCAGTAAATGTTAAATATGAGACGGAGGCATGTCTGGGCTAGCATCAGCCGAGATGGTTTCCTTTGAAAGATAACGCATGTACATTGTGTGTGGTGCCTGTGTATCACTACTGACGGGGCTTCAGAATGTATGCACACTCGCACACAAACAAATCCTTAGATGAAACTCCCAACGTACACAGAGCAACGATTTAATTCCTTCGTTATCATATCTGTGCATCGGACAAGTTCCACAGTGCGTGATGGGGGGAAAACACAACCCAAGCATGGAGGAGTATGTGCCTTTTGAAGTTGCCTTTCTTCTTGGAACTAGCTTTGGCGTAACGCAGCTAGTTAAGCAGATCATTAAGCTAATGGTTGGGGAGGATTGCAAAGCTTTATCTCTGATGGCGAGAACAAAGTTCTTGATGATCTGGGGGATTCTGCAGCTGGATTTGATGGGAATTCCCATGCCTGCTGGAACAGTTTACTTGTGCTAACAGACAGGTGCTATCATAAATCAAGGAATCAAAGAATTACTCACTGAGACTTAAGGCATATGGGGATAAAGTTATCCTTTGACAGATTATATCTACCGACTGATTGTTCCCCCTCGGATAGACGCCGTCGACAAGTGACAATAAATTAATGGCATGAAGAAATACATTTCAAATTTCGCAAAACCTGTTGCTTAAAATGCAAGAGATCCAAAATCCTAAAAGGTCTATTGTCTTTGCCAGCTCGGCACTGAGTAAATAAAAGACCACACAACAATAAAACATGTGGCTGTAAATGGCATCCGATTGAAGCAGACGGAACCAAATTACAAGGGTTGCAGGCTGCGGTCAACTTTGGTAACGATATGGAGGGAAGTGGAGCTGGGAACACAGGAATTTGTGCCTGTAAGGAATGAACTTCTTCAAAGGGAAAGTAGCAACCAGGACAGAGCACAACTTCATCTTTGCTTGTCGTGATGAACTGCCATGATGCACATCTTTATTCATGAGAACATTATATCTGTGCATAAAAGAGATTTTGAAAATGCTGTGCGCTCCTTTCAGTTTGTTGAGAAATCAGAGGGGAATGTTGTTGGGAGGATTATCGCCACTAAACTGGCTTCCCAGGATGAGAATGAGCTTTGAAAATATTTCCCCCTCTAGGCAAATAAAAGGCGAACGCCAACAATTCTTTATTTTCTCCTCTCACTTCTCTTTTGTCAGTGCCCGCCGCTGCTTTGCATTTGAATCGCTCCAAATCGGGACGTCGCTTCCACCCAGCTCTCGTGTTTATGAAAACACAAGTTTCCAAGAGGCTGCAATGAATTTATATTTGGTACAAGCTGCGTAGTGCATCTCACTCCCCTGGCAATCTGCCCCTCCACAAGCTTTCCATGGAGGTTTGTCCCCCTCCGGTTTCCACAGTGCCGACTGATTGATTTGCTCTTTAATGGCTTCCTGTGTTGGGCACGGTCTAGGAAGAACATCTGTAAGGCTGGATTGGGCACGCTGGGTCTGTTTTGCTCTGCTACGCTCATCTGTGGTGTAGTAAAGTGAGGTATCTGCCTTTTCTGTGGCCTGGGCGAATGACGTGCTCCATTATAAAAAGAACTGACTCCAATGAAAAATGAGCCTTGGGTCCTAACGGCCGCTGGTCGCTGAGTGGATTACATTGCCTCGGGATGACGTTCAGCCTCTGATGTTGATGACTGAGAAGGCGGAACACTAGTAGCTGGCCTGCGAGTGATAAAGTTATACTGAGCATTAATGTCAACAGCAGTTTGTGTTTGAAGAGCCACTTCTATGAGTCCACACAGAAGCTGAGGTTCAGCTCTGGGTCGTACAGTGGACTTGGCGTGCGGATTCGACATGCTCGGCGCGCCAGTAGTTACAGCTCTGAAAAGATTGGTAACACTGCTCAAGAGCCGAGTAAATTAAGCTTGTGAATATTTATTCAGAATGTTTAGGATCACAGCACTGAAGCAAATCACAGGAAATTGGAAAGGGACAACGTGCCAGGGCTAAATGGGTTGAAAAACATTGAGGATATATTAGAAAAAAGGTGATGATCTTATACGTAAAGGTTTAAAATGTGTTTGTTTTATCTCTAAAATGTAAGATAAATACCTAACTTCACCAGTTTTTTATTAAATTGAATATATATGAATGTATTTATTATACAGTTTATTGATATGTGCAAGAGACTTTATGTCGCAATCTAATGGCCAGCTGTTAAAGATGATTATTATTTTTTTAATTGCTTATTTGTTTAAAGATTGTCCTGTGTTTGAGAAAAGGGAATAGAAAAATAAAGTATAACAAAAGGTGTAACAAGAAAGAAAGCAAGATTGTGTTTTTATCTACCTTAGGATTAGCTGACTTTGCAAAAAAAAATAAAAAAAATATCTTCTCCCCAACGTTAAGTGTTCACGTTGCCAGCGACAATCCCAAAACACAAAACCCTGTTTTGGGCAAACACCTTAATCCTGAAATCCATCTTCATTTCAACCTACGCCTTAAAGTTAGGAGTTAACTTCAGAAGGTGCTGCTCAACCGTGAGGTATTAGGAGGTAAGGGACAAAGCACACCTGCAAAGCTGGAGTTGACATGAAACAAAAAAGAACCCCCCCCTGCCCCAAAACAAAAGCCTCATCCAAAAGCCACTTCAGAAGCCTTTCCTCACAATCCAGGGATGTGAAGCAGATCTGAGAAGTGGAAAAGTCCCACGTGAAAGCAACAGGCTTCCAGCATCACATTAGCATTTACTTGTGTTTGAACTAATTACGCCGGGTTGTTGGGACGATAAGGGCCCCCGCAGAGATGAAAACCCTCCACTTTCATCCACACGCAATTTATCAGCATCTGACTTTGCAAACAGACGCAGCAGCTTGCTCCATTGCCTCTCTTGTAAGCGCCGACTGACACATGAAAGCAGGGAAATTTGCACCCAGTCAGGAGATTATGCAGCGAGTGAGTCAAATCTGACTGATACTGTGGAAAGACCTCACACCGCCGACAACAGGGAGGCTTACTTGTCTTCCGTGAGGCCATCAGGACCCGTTTCATTACCAGGTAACAACACATGTGAAGTGGACACATGTGTACTTACGTGTGCTCGTAAAGGACGTTACTGTGTTTTTACGTGAAGAACAATAGGGTCCTGAGAGCCCCCGGGGCACGACGGGTCCGCAGGAGCCGGTAATGGATGGCGCATTGCACAACTGCTAGTTAGGAATCAGTGTTCACATGCGGCAAAAAACTTCAAAGCCTTGCACGTCCAGCGAGCCAGGTTATTTCAATTAGTCTCCAACAAGAACCCCTCTTCTTCCCCTGCTGGACCCCCACCAACCACTCCCAGGGATCAGCCACACGGGACCCCGTCACTCCGTTTCCTTTTACCACCCCCAAAGGCTTTGTTTTGGAAAAGGAGAAGTGAGTCAGGTTCAAAGTAGAGGAGAAGACTGCGGGGTAACACGAGAGGACGGTCTGTCCGGCGGGGCATGTGGCCGTGCCAGACGCTGCATGCCTGCTGGCTTGAAGAGCGGATGATTCTGTATTTCTGAGCTCAAGCAGCAGTGCGCACACACACACACACACAC
>JAVQJF010111206.1:0-10095 GCA_036023855.1 Gadopsis marmoratus | reverse complement strand
GCTAAATCTCATCTCTCTACCCAACCGGTCGAGGCAGATGACGCCCACCAAGAGCCTGGTTCTGCCTGAGGTTTCTGCCTGTTAAAGACAGTGTTTCCTTGCCACTGTCGCCTAGTGCTTGCTCATGGTGGAATTGTTGGGTCTGTAAATATAGAGTTGGCTTGGACTTGCTCTATATTAACAAGTGCTATGAGATAACTTTGTTATGATATAGCGCTATATAAATAAAATTGAATTGAATTGAATTGAAATCTCATAAACAGCTCCTCTATGTCCAGCAGCAATGGAACAGCCTGTTAACTTGCAGCGTTTATGGTGATGTACCGTGACAGAGCAGCTGCAAAGACACTTTCACCCCTTTTCCACCCACATGGAACGGGTTGCATTCCGGTTTGCGCACCTCATTTTAAACCATTCTAAGTATGTAGTACCAAAAATAATTTGTTTCTGAACCCGAAAAGCTGGAAACAAATAGCAAAAGCAAATTCCTAAACAAATGCACGAGGTGCCATCTTGCTCCTACTGTTTCCTCCCGTTTGCATTTTGCAACGCCCTCTTCTGACGACCCATCCTTTATTACCATGGTTCCACTCAAAACTGGTGGAAACTCGGGCTGGTTCACTAGATAGCACCACGGTTCCAAGAATCCTGAACGGAACCCGGGTTCAAGAACCAGAGCTGATTTGGTGGAAAGCGGGTGTTTGTGTGGCAGCGGTCCGTGATGTCTGGGGTCAGGAAGTGTATGTGCTGTACTAAACTCACTTTCGGCCCCCACGAGGCACGGCAGAGTTTTCTCTGGTGAAGACAGTGAGAGGGAGGGAAGAAGGAAAGAACAAGGTTAAGAAGAGGTAGCTTGTCTCCCAGCTGGCCTTGGATTACATCGTGACAGAGCTCTTGTTTCCTACTCTCCTAAAAACGGCGACACAGAGCAAGCAGCAGGGTTAATGGGTTTACGAGCTGTGGCCTATGTTAAGCTGAACATGTTTGGCACATAGCTGAGACTCATTACTAGGGTCTCTCCAGAGGGGAGCTGCAGTTCCAGAGGAACAGCCAGAGGCACTGGAACGTCTACACAACTGACTTTTGTCTGCTCTGAAATGTGCACGCCTTGCCAAAAATGATGCTTTGAAGCTGTATAGTCTGGACTCGATTGGGACTGAAGAGCAACTGTTTTAAAAGCCAAAGAAGCACTGAAGTTGATGTTGAACTAAGTTGCAAGTGGCTGCATGTGTTGTCAGAGCAACAACTCTCTTATTACTAGTGGCTGGAGTGTCAGAGAGTAAGTGGGAGCAAGGTATTAAATGTGTTGTTAGCTGACAGGATTTCCTAATTTTATATAAAGCCATGTTACAGGGCTCTGCCTGCGCAGCTTGGTGTTACAATGATCCAGTCAAGCCTCAATTAGGAATGTATTCATTTACTACAGATCCTGACCAATTACGATACATAAATAATCCCTATTTGAACAGGATTAGCTCAACAGGAGGAGGTACACTGCAAAAAATATCCACCTGAACCTTCAGCCTTCGGATTTGAATGAAAAGACATGAAGCTAATGTAAAGAATGTCTCATGCTTCCAATGCAAATAAACTCAGTGTGTTTTCCTCCATCAGATGTTAGTTTGTTAATTTTAGTGTCATGGTCTGCCTGGTTTGAAGATACTGACAAAGGCTTTATGGAATTAAATGGCATTCTCCCACTACGCTGGCAGCATTTTTCACTTGTTTGAGGAAAAAAAAAGAAAATGAAAATGTTCCAGGGGACGTTCCAGATCAACAACAGTATTCAGAGGATGAGTAGTACTCCTGTTGACTGTTGAACTAATGTGCATGTATAAAATCGGTGGAGTTTCCCCTTTAAGACGGATTATGAGACTCCATTACTAGTTCAAACTGACATTTTTGCAGTGTAGGGTGGTACAATCGTTACTGGCACAGGTCCATGATGTCAGTTCCATACACGTCTGTCAAGTCTGATAGGCCTTAGGCATCTTCAGCGACAATCATTTCCCCTGAAATAAGTAGATGAAGAGAAACCAGGTGCAGCCTGAATGGATGTTATGAAACAGAGACTTACTTCTTTCTCAGCATGGAAGCTCCTGAGAACTATAGCTACTAGTCTCAGCTCAAACTTCATCCTTTTGACAAACTGTAGACTTCCGTGGGAGCCAGCTGAGGCGATCTACTCCACCAAGTCTATGACCTTTGGTAACTATTAGTCATTTAGACCCCAAAATTTGTAACATAAAATGTAATGCAGCCTTACTGTGCAACAACTGTTGTGCTGCTGTTCAGTCACAAAGATCCCAGTCACATCCCTCATCAGGGCCTCGTGGTGCTGCAGACACACATGTGGGCCTGAGTGGACCATATAGCACCACAACCATTACTCCACGTCCTGCTTGCAGGAGCTGGAAGCCATTTATACTGGGCTGCTCTATTGGAGGTGCTGGAAAGGGGGAAGCAGTGAGAAACACATGTGTTTTGCGGCGTCGCACCACAGGAAGTGAAACCGTATGCCTGATGACACAGCAAAAAATGTTGGGGAGCAGCCACACAGTAATTTATAACTGTGCAGAAAACAGAGAGAAAACACATCATATGCATGTTTGGAATGGTTTCTCTCTGCAGTGGATACAAGACATCCATGTTTTCCATGTCAGAGGGCGTATAGGGGGTGGTGTGGCAGGGCTGGTTGGTGATTGGGGGAGCTTTTTGTCCACCCCCTCTTAACGAGCACAGTATAGGTTTGGATATGACTCTCATTGTTTCCAGAATCGGTTGCCTGACTGGAATCTGCAGAATGAAGAAGCCACATCAAGGCAACTCATTTGTTCATCCAGGTCACTGGACTGCAATATAATCATTTTTTAAACATTTTTACTTTGCAGACCCCTATTGTGTATGTCTCACCAAAGATGCTGCTTTATAATCACTTTAGTGTGCTAACTAAACATTTGTTTAAGCCGTTTATGCCAATTGCCCTACAACACCTTATAATCAGCGACGGCACACATAGACGTGTATGTGTGTGGTTTATCATTGGTGCCTTAACGGAGGTGTAAAACTACCTTGCTACCTTTAGAATGACCAAACTGAAATTCAAACATTTTGGTTTTAGTGTAGGATTCAAATTGAGCAAAGTACTGAGTATTTTTATTCAAATATACCATTATTAATAAACATTCACAACACACTCTAAAGCACTTTGAGGCTGAGGGGAACTTCAGGGCTGGCTGATAATTCATTTGATACTTTAATATAAAAACAATGAATAGAGCAGCTTTAAACACTGTGTAGAAAGTAGCCATTTTGAACTTATGCCGACAACTAGGGAACAACTTTTTACATCCGACAACTAGCAACAATAATACTACAACTGAAGCTAAATAACAATACACTGTAACAAATACAAATTAGCACAACAACACTCCATAAGACAAAAATAATGTAGTGGATTTATAATAAAATCAAAATACAGAGTTTTTTACAGACATTAACCACGGCCCTAAGGATTGTAGCCACCAAATACTCCATGTAGGTTGCTGCAAATACTCCATGTAGGTTGCTACAAATACTCCATGTAGGTTGCAGCCTGCCGTCACAAAATTTCATCCAAAGCACATTCAGCTTTAAGTCGAAGGTATTAAGAAAAATATCACATTAACCGTTTATACAAAGTCCCCCATTTGCAGAGGCTCCAAAGTAATTGGACAGTTGGCTGACAGCCTTCGACAAATTAAGCAGATAAAAGACCTTTTGTCTGTCCAAATACTTATGGACATGACTGTACCATATGTTTACAAAGAACTGAGTGTTCCGATTTAAAGACACTATTTAAAAAACACCTTTTCATTCTGTTAATGTCTTTTTATTTATTGAAGTGTCACTGTGAAGGAAGGCTGTACTAAAATTGCCTCTTCTGTTTTGTTCAGCTCTGGACTTTACATTTGGGCCACCAAAACTGTACGTTGGCCACCATATTTAGGGGCTTGGTGGCTCCAGTGCTTGAGAATATTAGTGTCTATCCCTGATAGTGTCCAGTGGACCTTTGTGCTGGCACATAAACAGCTGGTCATGTAGCTCAGGATCTTGTTGGTTTCATGTGAAACTGTATTTGATATGTGATGTGCACAGTGAGCTCTGAGCTGCTCTTTACAAAGTGAATTACCTCCAGGACAATATTTTGTTAAGTCCTGCATTCAGAGTAAACTGTCCTCTACACAAATCAGTTTCCCCCTCACCCCTGTTAAAGGGGAAATGCATCAATTAATACTTCAACCTTACACAGTGCTAGAACACAATCATAGTGTATCTTTAATGTCCGCCTTTCATGCCTTACTACAAACATGTCAGAACTGTAATGGTGTAAGTATAATTAAACACATCACCCTGCATTGTGACAGCCCCAGGTGGTTGCATAGGCCTTTTTATTCTAATTGGGCTGTTATTCCGATTATTAGTGGAATATTAGAGTCCATGTAAACGCAGCGAATCATTCTGTGTGGAGATGAATACTGAATAATGAACAGCTGTAATAACTCCCTGTGAGACCACATGGTTGTCATACTGACTAAGCGGTGCTTCCAACATGTTTACCTACTCTTGGCTTTATCGCTTGACAACCTTCACCTAAACTCAGGCTCAAGCTTACATGTGCCTCAGATCAAATGGTCTGTCAATTATTAACCTGCGTATGCTTAAATCTAGTCAAGGTTTTTTGGACTGATAGCGATCCAATCCATGTAGTTCAATTCAATTCAGTTTTATTTATATAGCACCATATCATAACAGGGTCATCTCATAGCACTTGTTAATATGATGTGCATGTGTAGGACCAATACCTAGCGAGATATTGCTGTGGCAGCAGAATACTAGTATGATTACTGACCAACTCCATATAAACTGCGACAAGGCAGAAGAAATCCAAAGTACGCCCTCTTGTTAACATGCAGAAGAACGTTGCACGACCGCAGATGGGTCTGGGTCATACATATCTTGTTTATGGATTTAGACCTGCCATACATTTCATCTCATGTTGGCAGGTCTCTTCAACCAATAACTGTCTCGTCAGCTGCCTAGCTGCAGTGAAGTGTGACGTGATGGTGGAACAAGTCCAGGCTACCTCCCACTCAGCATGGCAGTGATACTACAACTTAACCATCAGTGTGTCAAATCACCAGCTTCACCTCTCTCCGTTTTCCTTTCACACTTAATGCTCAGTCAAAATACGGCCGGGTGACTTCTTGTTATTGACATGAAAGTCAGTCAAGAACACAAGTTCAGGCTACTTCGGATTCATCAAAACTAAACAATCCTGGACTCTGTAGGCCGTCTGTTGGTACCGGAGGTCTCTTAACGTTAGACGACAGGCAAGTGGCTTTTCTGGCACGAGGCCCAGGAATAACCCCACCTGGCAATCCCTCAGGGAGGGAACCAGAGCCTGTAACACAGATGTGAAGGCCGCCGACCTGGCAGTTCAGGCCAGTCTATGGATTGGACCGCCCCACCCCAGAATTATGCATTATGATTGGCTGATTACGATTTCCCAATTTCTCTTTGGCACCAGAGTCCACAACAGCTGATGACGTCAATCAGTCATGATAAACTTGTCTAATACAGAACATGTCCCAAATAGAAAATGCATCAATGTCCCACTTGGTCCTGTCAAAGGTCCCCGTGCCACCGGACCATAGAAGTGCAACTGACATTTTGTCTTAGCAATCTGTTTCCAAGATTTTATTGTAGGAAGCTTTGACATAATAATGTGATCTGACCAGCTGCCACTGTAGAGATCCTGCTGAGGAACATGTGCCTTACAGCACACCGTGCTCTCCTCGTGGTTAATGTTAGTTCATTAAACAGTGAGCTCTTATCAGAGCGGGAAACCGCACAAACCACAGGTTTATTATTATTATAAGATATATTATTGAAACAATAAATGCGATAGCGAAATCTATCAAGCAACCGGACTTGTGACCTGAAATGATACACGGTGCAGTTGGTGCCATGTTGTGCAACAGGTCAACTAAATAACATCAAACTGCTGGTGCAGGTTCTAGGACTCTATAGGGGTTACATCCGATTGCAATCCAGGCTCATATTCATATTAATTTTCCCCCCGCAGGCAGGCTGAACAGGCATCAGTAGATTTGACTGTGTTTCCAGCGGGAGTCCTTTCACAACATGGTCCCAACATGAAAGACACACATGGGCCATACTAATGTGATTAAAACACGACTCGGGGAGGTTTTCATTTCTGAAAGATCTTTTTCAAATGCCACCATACATTGGCGACAGGTGGATTCCTGTCCTCAGCACACACTGATCACCAGGAAATGAAGCCCATGTTTGAATTCACAAGACTCGCCGTGACCAAGAGGAGTGATTTTAAGCAAAACATTTTAGTTTTCTGACTGCAAAAGTAGGGATAAGGAGGTCTATAGGACATTACATTGTAAAGATATTTAAAAATATGTATACTGTATCTTTCATACCCATTTTTGAGGAGCTGATAATTGATCCTACAGACGTCCTGCAGCTGCGCTAACTGCTCATGTACCTTCGTACTGAGCCTGGAAGATCTGCTTTTAGTTTCTATGCTCTGACCACCTGGGACACATGTTTACAACTTTCCCAAATGGTGCCTTTAGTATTTTAATAATGTGTGGTGATTTAGGATGAGATGCACTGTTGCATTGCTTCACTTAAATGTACAAAATAAGAAAAAGGTGACTTTGTGAGGAGGCGGTTTCTTCAGCAGCAGCAGTCTGGCTGCATATGCGAAGAAGCAGCGTGTTGGAACGTGTGTTGGCGTGTCCTGTCGGATCTCACAACACAGGGAGATCAGATGGGCTTTCAATACTTACGCGCCTGTACTTCAGCCCCACAGTAACACATGAAGTCTGTACTGTTGGTGCTGCTGTCCACAGTGGTATGTTTACTCAGGGCCGTCATGACTGCGCCTTTTAATTACGTCCATTCGAATTGCAATTCAACCAGAATTGTCCCCAAAAACAAACAGACTCATCCTAACATGAGAACGTAAGTGTATCATTATAACCTGGGATACTACTCCTCACTGAAAGCACACTGTGCCACAACAGTGAATCCGAACTCGCCACTATCCGCTGGCCAACTCTATACTTTGTAGGTAGGATTTCTGCAAACATTTCAAGCTGAACGTTGCAGCCACGTGGCTTTTTAATGCCACTGTGGCCAAAGTAGGGTCATATCTTAAACGCAGAAGGGACAAACCCATACGCGTCTGAGATAAAGTTCCACCTCCTTAAATGAAAGTCATATCCTAAACATGTACTATGTAACGAGAAAGATGCCCCCTAAAGAAAAAGCCATATTCATTCATCTTCAGGAATACTTGCCCCTCGGCAGTGCCTGCTATATTTACCCTCTACAGCCAAGATGGAGGAGACTGGCTGAGGGCTGACGTGTTAATGGCTGGAAGGGAAACTGCTGTCTTAAGATAAACTGAGCGTGCAGATAGGTGTGGTCATGTCCTCAGCCAGGATATGGAGGGGAGTTCCTCTTTGAAAACCGTGTGCGTGAGTGCTGTCGGTGTCTGGAAGGCAGACAGATGTGAAGGGAAACACTGGTGCGTCTCACTACGTCTAACATGATAACTGCAAGTTAACGTGCTATGACATGTGTTAGAATAACTCAATTAGGGCTGCAGCTAAGCAATGGTTTAATTATTATCAGGTAGCTTAGTGCGGCTGTTTCTCAGAGGGTAGTGCAGTCGTCCATTAACCCCAGGGTTGGTAGTTCGATCCCAGCTCCTCCTGTCCACATGTCAAAGTGTTCCCAAAGCGCTGTTAGAACTAAGAGTCCATTTACCATACAATGCCAGAAAAGACCCACTGCAAGTTTGTGTTGTCCATCAAACAGTTCAAAGCCTACTTGACGATAAAACGGAAGAACATAACAAATCCTGACATTTAGGAAGTTGAAACCAACAAATGTTTGGCACTTTTCATTTGTAAACGACGTCCAATTAATCAATTTTCAAAATAGTTATCTAATTATCTGGTGATTGACAAATCTACTGAAACTATAAATTCTAATAAATCCTTCCCACCAGTTTTTCTTTGTCCTAATCGATTGATTAAACAAGTTCCTTCTTAAGATGACGGCTCGCATTGATGAGCTTGTCTTGTTATTTCAGATATTTCTTTTTGGACCAACTATTAATGAGAAGGCTGTTACCATAGAGACCAGAGACCGTTGTTGCCTTCTCCAGCCGCTCTTCCTGTACAATAGGACTCATCCTAACATGAGAACGTAAGTGTATCATTATAACCTGGGATACTTACTTACCGAAGTGCTCGGTTAAAAATTCGTGCGATTAATTCACACGTTAATATATTTGTTCGGACTGTTGTTTTCGTCATGAGTACTTTCACACAGAACGTGAAAAAGCAACGCAGACGTTTTCCGGAACTCCGGACAGCAGGTCTGATTGTTCATTACCCTGTATGATGATGATAAAGGACAATGAACAGGACACCGTGTGGAGCAGCACTGCCAGATGCAGGATAGTGAGATTAGTTTAGTTTTGGATGTAAAATATTTGCAGGCAATTATTTTGCATTTTCGTGTGGTTTATTCGTTACGTCCCACGAAGTGTGACGGCCTTCAGGCGCACGAATCGGGACGGAAAAGTGGTATAAGAGAGCTCACAGTGGTAATCAAATCACTGAGTGTTGTCTTTACAGCCCTAGTTACAGCAGAGTTTAATAGTCTTTCAGTTTTGTCAGTTAAAATCTGTTTGTCTCCTCCTCTCACTGAGACAAAAACACTGTGTGAAAGAGGGAAGGGGATCCCATTAGAATGATTCATTATGTTTGTCAAGTCTTTCATGCCTCTCATGCTGCCTGTCAAGGTGACAGGCCACTTGCCATCCTCTGCACTTCCTCTACGCTGGTGTCCAACTTCACGCAACAAGCTGATGAACGCCGGTCGGCCCTCCCCTCGTGACAGGAAGACAGATTCGGGAACAACACACAAATGAATGTGTGTTCGCGTCAAGAGGTGTACTAGTGCAGGGAAACAGGGCATAGTTATTGTCATCAGAGAAGCAAGAGCGCCAGACAAAGACTAAATTTAAACCTGGGCCTTTCAATCTAAACTTTACATCTTCAGAGCCTGCTGTCTCCTTTTACAATCCTATCACAGACCTAGACTTTAAACACGCACAAGATTCTAAACCCTGGTGGTCCCAACAATTGCCACGGTTCATACCAAGGTGGCGACGTCATACTAGATAAGAGAAAGCTTTTGTCTGGCAGCCTGACAGAGCTTTCAGAGGCGGCATGCAGTACGTCAAACATGGCACAGGAACCACGGTTTGGAATGCGGGACGGCAGCTGGACGACAGCTGGAAACGATGCAGCGCTCACACCACATTGCCGAATGAGAGCACAAAGAGGAAAACACACTGTAGATAGATAGATATACTTTATTGATGCCGTGAGGGAAGTTGTTTTGTTGCAGCAGCAGCAGCAGCAGCAGTCTTCAATACAATAAGAATAAGATAAAACCTAGTTTTGTAAGAACGGGTCTGCTAACAAGTTGAATTCAATACTGTCTGCAGCTAAAACCAGTTACTTTGTTATCAGAAATACAGCTTTCACTTTTTTATTCACATTTCACACTTAAAGGTGCGCTGTAGTTTATCTTGTAAATGAACAAAATGTACATTTACATTACTCTTGCTGTACATCCCCGACTTCACTTACATGCACAACATATTCTGTTTTTTGTCCTTATTCTGAAAAAGAGGACATTCGTGCTAAGCTGTTTACTGAAAATAAATATTCCACTAATATGCATGCAGCCTTGTTGGAGCGTGCAAACTCTCCTCCGAGTCTTTCATCGTGTTTAAAAGCAGCTGTGTTCCTCGCTTTTCTATGTAGCTGCATCTCTACTCCAGCCATGCAAACTGTTTGTCTCCAACGCGCAGAGCTGAGCGTCAGCAGGCTGTGAACACGTGCAAACAATGCTCCTAAAACCTGAACGCTACCAGCAGGTCCCACATGTCTTCATCAGGAAACGCTGCATTCCTAATACGCCTAACTC